>JAVKPL010013816.1:0-77104 GCA_032173675.1 Gastrolobium villosum | reverse complement strand
CTAAATTTGTTCGTTTATTCCGAAGCTATTGTCTAATATTTTTCTAACATCAAATGTGACCAAATCGGTCCTTTATGTCGTACTCAACAAACTGGGGTACCAAGCAGTCATGCATGCAGCTAATTAATTCTAGTATGCTCTTCCTATATATCACGTAAGGTGGTACCCCTGATACAGTTCGCCAAAACACCCATATGAGGAAACTTCCTCGAGCTTTCCGCTGTCCTAGGTACCTCGGATGTAATTGACTCCACAGATCAGAGGATCCATTAACTCTTATATGAACTTTCAAATCATTACACACATTACAATTTGAAACAGCTACCAATCATAATCCATCAAATAGACCAGGCTTTCATAATACAAATGCACGAAACCACACTTTAATTCCAGATTTCAACCTAAAATAAATTTCACAAAGATCGAATGTTCAAACAGAACAGTTAACCCAACCAGATTCACAAAATAAAAAAAAAATCTCCCGTATCAATTAGATTATAATAGAACATACGTACCCAGATCATGAAACATATACAATTTCTGGAGCACAGCACCCAAACTGATTTTTAACTAAGCGTCACCACTATGGGGTTCACATTCTAGATGGTTAAAACAATTTAAGCAATTCATAAACTCCAATTCTAATATATTACCTAAAATTCAATCTCAAATACTCCTTTTTAATTGTTACACTTGATAAAATGCTACCCAAAACTAATAATATATTTTCATAATTTCAACCTATTAAACTGAAGACTCCTCGTTAGATTTCTTTCCTGACATGCCAACACTAAGACAAGGTTTTCATGTATTTAATTTATCAAACAGAGGTTACTTACTTTTTACACAACTTAACCAGTAATTCATTACTACGTCCACTTATATGGTTCTACAGAATTTAGTTTACTTATTCTAGTTATTCAAGTCATTCCATAGATTCAATTCCTGACTAGTTTCAAACATAGACACCCAACAAAACTTTTTCCTTAGTTGATTCTCGGTGTTTGACAGTTTGATACCACCATGTTACCGAAGAATGTGTTGGCCAGACCCATTCTCAGAACAGCTGGAGTATCACCTCATCACACACTGGGAATCGTCATATCCCATACTTTATTATTTATTCTTTATTCAGGCATTAATTAATTACAGTCTATTACACATCAGACTTCTCTCTTGAGGAGGTTTTCGTGTCTCATAAATACTAATTCTACTTTCGTCATGCCAAGCAACGAGCGGATCCTACTCACTGCATGACATACACGACAGTAGTCTCAAAATTGAGGCACGGTTCCCACTTCAGGACAGAATCACAAACAATCACTTACAACATTACACCATTCAAACAACTCAATTCAACTGCAACACAGTATTATCAGACAACTCTAGTACAATTCAGTGACATCAACCACTCAATTCAAATAATTCAATGCAGTGAATGGACATCACAATCGAGCAGGGCATATACTACAACAGTGTCTAATGTTCAACACCTAAACAACATTCAATAACCACAACAGTAAAACAGTTCAATCCAATTTAGCAGGTCAAACTCAATTTCTCAACCATATTACACTTATCACAACAGGAATCAACCGCTATACATCCAATAACAGTAAGTCAAATTCCTGCAATACAGCCTACACTTCAGAAATTCAAGCAGTACCTTACAAAATCCTCAGAACTCAAAACTGCTCCAAGTAATACATTTCAAACTACTTTGGTAAACAATTCCACCAAGTGATTTCAGTATGTCTCAAAATAATTCTAATATTTCAATCATACTAACTTTCACAATTTAACCGAATAACTCAGCACGTGCCAATCATGATTCAGACAATCCAGTAATTTAATCCAAGCAGTCAGCAACCAACAAACAGTTTAACAGCTAAATTCAACAGCAATGATTAAACAAACATATACAAACAACAACCAATGCAACAATTATACACAAACCCTTGAACCGAACTGCTCTGATACCATTTAGTGTAACACCCACTCTTGTATGCATCCAAGAGGGTTGTTTGCTAAATCGTATTAGAGTCGCAGCGGTATGGAACTCTTATAAAAAAACATTCAAATTGGAGACTTGAAAAAGGTCCATATTTGATAAAAGCAATTTTAAAAAAATGAAGTCGTTTATCAAACATAGGAAATTTCATTGATAAAACCCTTTGCTGAAATTTTCTATACTTTCCAGAAAACCTTGCTGCTTTGAAAAATCTGTATAAAATCGAATTCAACTGCGATAAAAAATGTTTCAAGCTTCGGACAAACTAGACATCCGGGGCGTCGCGTACATATAAATTATGCGCGATTCGGAGGTGAATAGCCCCACGGAACAGAACGCACAAGATGCTTGCGAATTCTGTCCGTTTTCTGTAAAACCAGTTGTAAGGCGAAGCTTTTTAAAATTCGTACAGGTTTCGTATAAAAATAAAACCTGCACAGTTTGAAAGTACATTCCCGGGGCTTCGCGTGCATATAAAATAATAGTAAATCGGAGTTCGTTTGCCCCTTGAAACATGCCCCGTAAAGTACCGGTAAAACTGTTAAAATTCAGCACTTAATAAAACGTTCAAAAATTCTTTTCACAAAACGTTTCCAAAACAGTCACTGTTCATAAAAGATTTAACAGAATTCAAGTAATAACTTCATCAATCTTCCAAGTTCTCAACATATACGAGATCATACAGTCATCCAGCAATTAAACAGCAACAGCAAAAGTCCAATCATGATTAATCAACAGCAGGCATCCATATACTCACGTCTTCAAGTGTGCTTTCCTTTTTCCTGCCATTTTATGAAAATAGCAGCCCCAGAGGGGTGAGAATAATCCCAGTAGTGTGGCAACAAAACCAATAACATAACAATATTAACTAGGCACAAAATCATAAACAGTCACTTCAACATATCCTGTTCCTTGTCCTTTTCCTTTTCATCATATACATATATATATTTTGCGAATATAATGCCTTCCTTTGCGCTTTTAGCACCGTCGTGCACGCACTTCACAGTGGACATCCCATATATGGCACCCTTTCTTGGTGGATTCCAGCTGTGGGCCTATGCGGACTGATGCCAAGTGTCCCATACCCTGGTACCTGAGGGATGTCTATATGATGCTTGCTCAAACACATGGTCCTGTACATAACTATTCTAAAGTGCAAGGCTATATGATTTTGGTACATGCATGCCATGCTATGCTTTCACACACAAAGCGTAAAAATAAATGCGGTGGGATGTAAGATGCATGCTTATATACTTTTCATATACGTTATGCTGCCACACAACAACTTTACCTCATAATCATATTGCCGTTCTAGGCACATTCTTGGCAGTATACTTTCATCATAAGGACATAATAATTTTACGGAGTATGGAGCATCATGTCACAACTTCATACCATTAGTCAATAGTCACATTAGGTAATATCGCCTGACACTTACCTTGAGTCTTTAACCTTTTTAACCAAGCATTCCAAATATCATCAAACAATCCGATTTTAAAGGACCTTGTGCACCTAAACAAACATATGCACCAAATCAGAATTTATTACATATATATTTCCTATGCCTTACAAAGCTTTTCCCTCCTCCTAGATTCTTGGTTTATAATCGGTTTCTTATCCAATAATTAGGTGCCACTCCTTTATTATTTTCATGTTGTTATTTACAAGGTCACGGGTGCATGCTAGAGACATAAGGTATGCTATTTACATAAGTTATCAATCTATACAAGGTGTGACAAGTGTTGTTTACAGAACCGAAAAAAATTGAGAACAAGATACATCCTCATTCAATTTCATAAAGTGGCCGAACACAGGGAAGTAAAAGGGGTTTGTAATCCAAATTTATTCTCTTTCTAATCCTACACTTCTAACTGATTTATTATACTTTAATATCTATAGTTTTCTGCCTTTTATTTTACTCTAACAATTACATAACATGTGACTTAATCCCAATGTCACTTGCGCATACAGCTTCTATTTTAAGACCGTCATCTAAAAGTCCCACTTTATTTATTTCATTTTACTTCTCTTTCTTTAACAAAACAGTGCCTAAGTTACTTAGGTGTGATCCAATTAGTTTTCAGCATGCTAACTACACACTTCTTAATACAGGTAAAGCCTAGTAACATTTCTGACTCACAAAGCAGTCCAGCACCGCTAAGGAATGCTATGTTCCAATCTCCTACATCAGATTTCACTGTTGTGCTTGTGTGAATAAAACATGACTTCAAGACTGTGTAGAGACAAGGGAGATTGAATAATCAAAAATGTATCACCCTAGCATATAGGTGGTGACCGACACAGGGAAAGAATAGAACAGCACAAGTATAGATCCTAGACCTATAGGCAGCGTCCAAAAACAATAACAAGGAGAGACAAAATATATATAATTACGTATATATCTCCCTTTAAAGGCAAGAGGTGACCGAACCAAAAAGAAGAAAGGAGGAGCTTAACACTTACTCACCTCCTTGACTGCATCAAGCGGTTGGTAGCTCGGTTACAACTGCCACCTCCCACTACAAATATACAAGAACTCAGATTAAGGACTCCTAGATGTGCCATCGCCTGAATAGAGGTGGAGAGGAACAAAGGTCAGCTTGTGCTCAAGCTGCCTGCAGTGATGACAGCACCAACACAGGACCGAATGGTTACATGCAAAGGGAGTAGACATCCAAACGAGGCAGAATCAAGAGCATGCAATAGAAGAGGAGGTTTGATCAAAACTGATTTATTATGCAGAAGCACGAAAATAAAGAAGAACAACACCTCACCTCCTTCAATGGTCCACAAGGTCATTTTCGGCTGTATGCCATGAGTGGAATGACCCACTTAAGGCTGGATCACAAGCATGCAGTGAGGAAAACTCAATCTTAACAGGTCTAATAAGGAAAGGAGCAAGAGGGCAGTGGTGAATATCTCACCTTCTCCTACTGGACGATGGCCGCACGTATAAGGAAGTGGGAGCTGAAAGGTTGAGCATGGATCACAATCTGCCTTCAGGGGAGAAAGAGCTCTCAAAACCGAATGGTGTAGAGGAATAGACAAATGGAAGGGATTTATCACCTATTCCTCCTTGTGGTTCAGCCGAGAGTACCTGATGCTCTCCGGCAAGTATACCGATCGCACAAGTAATAAAGTGATAAATAAAGTTCGTCTCCACAGGGATTGGGATCTAATATCAATTAAACTTTTTCTTAAAGAATGGAAGATTTCAAAGAAGGTTTTGACAAATATTGTCAATTTGGGTAAAATTGATTTCTTGAAAATAAAATACTTGTTTTTGTATTTTTAGATTGAAAAATAAAACAATAAAATTGAAAATTGATTTGTAAAGAAGATGAGAAAAGTATTGTAGCCAGGGTTCATTCACCAAATGATCCCCGCTTTTTACTCCGGATTAATTTACAATAATTATTTATATAATTACTCAGATAAATTATCCTCTAAAATGAGTTAATAGTTAACCCTCAATTCCTTGCAGGGTTAACCCTTTAATCCCATGAGAAACCCCAATTCCTTGCAATGTTTCTCAAGGGATCAAGCCATGGGCGCGATAATTTAAGCATCTGCAATCGTATACACGTCTATTCCTAGCACGCATACAGATTGTTATCTTACCCCCTTTCGAGATCAAAACCCCAATATTCCTATCTAGGGTTTTGATCCTCAGAATATCCCCAACTATTAGATCGATCAATTCTAACAAAGGGAATATCAAATTCGCACAGAGTAATGATAAAGATAATTATATAAATCAAAAACCATAAACCAATCCTTCGTATCAAGGGTTCACATATGGATCGTGACCCTGACTACAATAAAAATGATCTAGCCGATCAACATACTGATCGCTGATCTAAAATTCAACATAAACTAAAAATAAAATAGAAAGAAAAAGAAGATGAAGATGAAGAACGAAGAACGCGAAGCCTCCTTCTTCTCCCGGTCCAGATCTGAATGAATGGAATGGTGGAGGACCACCCTTTTTATACTTGAGTTTATGGGCGTGGTCCATGTGATGTTGCGTGTACAGATAAGGATGACACTTCAGCGTGATGTAATGCTGACAAAGCATCCTATCATTATTTGCTGCAGTGCCAGCTGTGCTTTGACTCAGCGCTTTGATTACAGATTCTTTTCTTAATTGCTTCAGCGCTAATTGAGGATAGTTTGAAATGTGATGTAATGTTTAAATGCTCATCCTCGCAATTTTTTGAATCTCTTCCTTTTTAACTGGAACAAGATGAAGAACGAAGAATGCCACAGAGCCCTTCTCGTCCAGTCTCTCCAGATCCAGATGGAATGGAATTATCAAAATGTGTGAGATTTCCTCTGAAGACTGAATTGTGTGTCATGGAGTGTGTGGAGATGAACCTTTGCATAGGTAGCAACTAGGATTTCGCCGCATCTTCCAAAATTACCCCTGAAACGTGTAATATAATAATTAATTACAACTTTATTACCGAAGCGTATAACGTAAAGATTTAATTAAAACTTTATTACGTAACTGAAGAATTAAATTAAAACTTATTACGTAATGAAAGAATTAATTAAAAACAGTTTTGAATTCAAATTTTGAATTCAAATTTCGCTTCATTTTCCTTTAAAAACACAACTAACAGGTGCATATTATTGACATACAAAGAATCAACATAATTAGCAAATATGTATTTAAATTGCTCTCTTATGACTCAATTCTTGTCAATTTTAACATAGAAAAATCACTCTTGCCAGAGGCACATCAAACCATTCCCAGATTTAAACGTTGCTGTCCCCAGCAATGTAAAAGACTTAATCCAGGAAATATTCGCTTAATCCAACATAACAATCATAGAAAATATCAGATACAATATGCCATGCATGCCTGACTCAATATCATGAACTTCCAATAATGCCATCAGCTTCTTAAATATATAAGTCTACATTGATTACCCCTCACACAGATAATAATAATAATATTCACTCACTCTCAGTGTTTAAGGGTATCATGAGCATTCAATTACTCAAAGCTATAATACTACCATATGCTTGATTATATTCTCAAAAATTCTTAAAATTGAAAAATCAAACACATGCATCAATTGATCAAAAGGACTTCACAGGTTGTAACTTGGCCGGGGTAATAGGTAGGAAAATTTGGATAGTAGCTCAAACAACCAAGAGATTGAAAACTGATATTATTTCACTTTTAACAGATTCAATCAATTGTTTTGCTCCACTAACATTCCCACAGAATTTCGGGAATTAATTCCTTTTAACCACCTTTTACTCTTTTCCTTTTTCTTGCTTTCTTTTCTTTTTCTCTTTTTCATTTTGCCCTTTCTCTCTTCTTCTTCTTTTTTTCTTTTTTTTTTTTTAAGGGCATAGATGACTTTTTTTTTTTTTCATCCCTTAATTACTTGACCATTGTGGAGCTTACCTCAATTTGTTTATTTTATTTTCAACACATTCAATGATTCAATCTCAATCAAGATAAGTCACGAAAAATGGATATAGGCTAAGCCATCAATCAGGCCACAGGTCATTTATCAAGAATTAAGTTCAGGCTCAAAGGGCTAGCAAGGGAAAATCTCACACAGGTGGGTTATTTTGGCCAATAGCAAATAAGAACAAAATGCCTTTATCATATCAATCAATGCATGCATAATAGAGAAACAAATCAAGTTCTAGAGTATTACAACAGTGAGACCTCTCAACAAAAATTTCAGTGTTTAGGCTCAAAACCTCACAGCTATGGTATCAATGCAGACCCAGGACAATTGACTTCAGACATTTATCAGAATTCACAATCTTAACTCAGACAAACGAGCAATCATGCAATCCAATTATGCCTATGCAATGTTATGCCAGAAAGTCATACAATATATTTCCTAAAATTTAATCATGTACATTAACAAGATGAGCACATTTAAACCTGGGATAACACACTTTCTTCTTCTTTTTTTTTTTTTTATAGCACACAAAATAACTAAGAAAATTAAAAGAGTTTAGAATATCTCCCCTGATAGAAGAATTGCAGTTCTAAGGTGCAAGCCAACCATTCCCAGATTTAGAGCATTGCTGTCCTCAGCAATAATTAAACCCCAAGAAGGAAGAAAATCCTGCACAATAGAACAAATAGTGGCATATAGAAGAAACTATAATGCACACATTAAAACATCAGAGAAAAATATACCAACACAAAATAACTTAAAAATACGAAACAAAAAAAATAAACTAATTGATACAAGATCTCCATCAGCAAGGAGATAAGATCAGCCCTCCATGTCATCCCCCTCAGCAGTGTGGGATGACTCAGCAAATGAAGGGTCTGGTGGTACTGGTTGCCTTGGTGTATGGGACCACCATTCCCATATTTGATCCAAACCATGGATCCATGTTAAGAATTCTTTGAAACTTTGATTTTTCCGAGAGATAGAGTCTCGGTGTCTCTTATCAAACTTCAACTCCCGGTATCTTTTCCAACTCGTATCAAAGAAGTTCACCACTTCATTTCTCCTTGCCTTCTTCTTTGTAGGATTACGCCTCTTTTGAAGCGTCCTTACCTCTTTGATATCATCTTTTAAATCTTTAGGAAGATCCTTTACTTCCACTTTTGGGGTTCCATCTTCTTTGGCATCATCTTTTAGATTTTGAGGAACCTTAACCGCTACATCTTTTTCTTCCTTAAAGACTTCAAGACTAAAACAATCGTCTTTGTGAGAAGACTGTTTTAAAGAATCAAAGACATGGATAGTAACGGTTTCATCATTCATTCTTAGCTCTAGCTTCCCGCTTTCCACATCAATCAGTGCACGAGATGTAGCTAAGAAAGGTCTACCCAGCAAAAGTGGCATTTCAGCTCCTCCTTCCATATCCAACACTACAAAATCAGCAGGGAAGATGAACTTGTCTACCTTCACAAGAACATCTTCTAATATTCCACTAGGCTTTCTTACAGACTTATCAGCAAGTTGAAGAGATGCCAAAGTGGGTTTCAAATCAGTAATCCCCAGAGATTTACAAACAGACAAGGGCATTAGATTTATACTTGCCCCAAGATCACACAAGGTCCTACCAAATTTGGTGTTCCCAATTTCAATAGGAATATTGAAGCTCCCTGGATCATGACGCTTAGGAGGACATTTTCTTGTAAGGATAGCACTGCACTCCTCAGTAAGTGCTACAGTTTGGCACTCTTGTAACTTGTGCTTCCTTGACAAAAGATCTTTCATAAATTTAGCATAATTGGGCATGCCAGCCAAGGCTTCAACAAAAGGAATATTTATATGTAATTTCTTGAAAATATCAAGAAATCTGCCATATTGTTGCTTTTGAGCATCCTTATTGAATCTGCCAGGATAAGGTGCCATGGCTCGCACATATTCAGGACTCAGCTCAAACTTCTTCTTTTCAGCAACAATAGGAGGCTCTTTTTCTTCACCTTTCTGAATAGGTGTTTGGACATTAGAAGGAATCTCCTCTTCTTTTTCTGGCTCCTCCACCACCTTAAGCTTTTCTGGAGCTCCTACCACCTTACCACTTCTAGTTGTGATAAACATACAATCCTCCTTGGAATTTTTAAATGTGTTACTAGAGGAAGCGCCTGAATTTTTATCAGCAACTTGCTTAGCCAGCTGGCCAACTTGATTCTCTAAATTCCTGATAGAAGCATTTATGTTTTTAGTGGTGGCCCTAGTCTCTTCCATGAAGGCATTGGAGTGTTGGGCCATTTGTCCAACTAACCTTTCCAATTCAGAAGGCTCCTTAGCTTGGACTGGTGGAGGCTGCAAGTAGTTGTTGGAATTGTAATCCAGTCCTGTGCCTTGAGTTCTCCTCTGAAAATTGTTATTTGCAGAAGGGAAATTATGATTCCTAGGAATGTTTCTTGGTGGAGATCTTTGCTCGTACCATACTCCATTCACTTGCACTTGTTGAGGAGAATCAGAAGATAACAAAGATGAGCATTCATTGGATTCATGCTCACCCTTGCAGTATTCACAAACCACAGATGCAACTTGCATAGTGGAAAATTGCATCTTGTCCAGCCTTGAGGTCAAATTTGCTAGCTGTTGTGCTAACAATTTATTCTCAGCCAGAACCGCATCATTGTTATCCAGGTGTAGAATCCCTCTCTTAGGCTTGGCTGTCAAACATTCATTTTCATTGGCAGCCATTCTTTCTATTAACTCAAGAGTCTCATTTGCTCTCAAGGATTTGATACTACCACCTGCTGCACCATTCAGCACCATCCGAATTTCAGGTTTACACCCATTAAAAAAAATTCGGACCTGATCACCATTGGTCATGGGGTAATGAGGACATCTCCTCATTAGATCCTTGAAGCGGTTCCAGGCTGCACACATAGTTTCACCCTCAGCCTGGGTGAAATTGGTGATATCATTCACCATTTGATTAAACCTCTCCATGGAAAAGAACTCAGCAAAGAATTTATTTGAGAGACTCTCCCATGATGGATTACTTCTTGCTGGTTGCCTTTCCAACCAATTCAAAGCCTTCCCTTTAAGAGCAAAGGGAAACAGTCTCAGCCTGACTGCATCATTGGACACCTGGGGGTGTTTAGTGGAGTCACAGATCATCAGAAATCTGTCAATGAACCTGTGAGGGTCCTCATCAGCCTCTCCACCAAACTGAGCTCTCTCCACCAATTGAATATTGGAAGACTTAAGCTGCCAATTATTGTTACCAATATCAGGTTGAACAATGCTTGAGTTAGGCATATTAAAAGATGGAGTCAGAATAGTATCCATGAATGGATTGTCTGTAACATTGTTTGCGGCCATGATTTGTGATTCTTCAGGCAGAGTTTCCTGTTTCTCTTTTCAGTCCAAATAAAATAAATAAAATAAAATAAAATAAATAAATAAATAAAATAAAAATAAAAATATTCACAAATATTCACAAATCCAATCTTTAAAATCAAGATTATATGATATCAGAAACGCCAATCCCCGGCAACGGCGCCAAAAACTTGATGCTCTCCGGCAAGTATACCGATCGCACAAGTAATAAAGTGATAAATAAAGTTCGTCTCCACAGGGATTGGGATCTAATATCAATTAAACTTTTTCTTAAAGAATGGAAGATTTCAAAGAAGGTTTTGACAAATATTGTCAATTTGGGTAAAATTGATTTCTTGAAAATAAAATACTTGTTTTTGTATTTTTAGATTGAAAAATAAAACAATAAAATTGAAAATTGATTTGTAAAGAAGATGAGAAAAGTATTGTAGCCAGGGTTCATTCACCAAATGATCCCCGCTTTTTACTCCGGATTTATTTACAATAATTATTTATATAATTACTCAGATAAATTATCCTCTAAAATGAGTTAATAGTTAACCCTCAATTCCTTGTAGTGTTAACCCTACAATCCCATGAGAAACCCCAATTCCTTGCAATGTTTCTCAAGGGATCAAGCCATGGGCGCGATAATTTAAGCATCTGCAATCGTATACACGTCTATTCCTAGCACGCATACAGATTGTTATCTTACCCCCTTTCGAGATCAAAACCCCAATATTCCTATCTAGGGTTTTGATCCTCAGAATATCCCCAACTATTAGATCGATCAATTCTAACAAAGGGAATATCAAATTCGCACAGAGTAATGATAAAGATAATTATATAAATCAAAAACCATAAACCAATCCTTCGTATCAAGGGTTCACATATGGATCGTGACCCTGACTACAATAAAAATGATCTAGCCGATCAACATACTGATCGCTGATCTAAAATTCAACATAAACTAAAAATAAAATAGAAAGAAAAAGAAGATGAAGATGAAGAACGAAGAACGCGAAGCCTCCTTCTTCTCCCGGTCCAGATCTGAATGAATGGAATGGTGGAGGACCACCCTTTTTATACTTGAGTTTATGGGCGTGGTCCATGTGATGTTGCGTGTACAGATAAGGATGACACTTCAGCGTGATGTAATGCTGACAAAGCATCCTATCATTATTTGCTGCAGTGCCAGCTGTGCTTTGACTCAGCGCTTTGATTACAGATTCTTTTCTTAATTGCTTCAGCGCTAATTGAGGATAGTTTGAAATGTGATGTAATGTTTAAATGCTCATCCTCGCAATTTTTTGAATCTCTTCCTTTTTAACTGGAACAAGATGAAGAACGAAGAATGCCACAGAGCCCTTCTCGTCCAGTCTCTCCAGATCCAGATGGAATGGAATTATCAAAATGTGTGAGATTTCCTCTGAAGACTGAATTGTGTGTCATGGAGTGTGTGGAGATGAACCTTTGCATAGGTAGCAACTAGGATTTCGCCGCATCTTCCAAAATTACCCCTGAAACGTGTAATATAATAATTAATTACAACTTTATTACCGAAGCGTATAACGTAAAGATTTAATTAAAAATTTATTTCGTAACTGAAGAATTAAATTAAAACTTATTACGTAATGAAAGAATTAATTAAAAACAGTTTTGAATTCAAATTTTGAATTCAAATTTCGCTTCATTTTCCTGTAAAAACACAACTAACAGGTGCATATTATTGACATACAAAGAATCAACATAATTAGCAAATATGTATTTAAATTGCTCTCTTATGACTCAATTCTTGTCAATTTTAACATAGAAAAATCACTCTTGCCAGAGGCACATCAGTACCATTGGAAGAGAATGGAAATCGTTGCTTAGACTACCATGTCTCCTCACTGCAGATCCGCGACTTGGGAAGAATGGATGAGAAGAAGGGCTTGCAACCGATTCTGCTGGTGCTCAGCCTAGCGAATGAGTGAAGAGGGAATGGGAGAAAGAACTTCCAACTTTGGTTCCTTCTCTAGATGATGTACGGCTGGTGGATGGTGCAGGGCCACACAAGGAAAGGATGAAGAATGGACTCATGTTGCTTTCCCTGGGCTGTTGTCACTCAACGAACCTTGCAGGGAATGAAATGGGAACTTGGATGGTTGTTCTCCTCCAAGATAACTCACGGTTAGAGGGCATAGGGAGGAGGAAAATATACCAAGTGTCTAGTTATTTCCCATAGAGGTCACTTGTTTGAGGAGGGGATGAGTAGGTTGGGTTTTATTTGAGTTCCCACACTAAGCGCATGGAAGGAAGAAGAGGGTGATGAACTACTACACAATCTGAACTAATGCCCAGCAAATAAAAAGAAACAGATTTGGTGTACCCCTAGAAGCGTGCAAGTAGAGAGGTGAGTAGGAGAAAGACGTGGCAGACATGCAAGAGAATGGACAAGGTAGATGGCACACATGCAATGCCATGAAGAGCTAGGTGGCTTTCATGCAAAGGAGGGGGGGATGAGGTGGCGCACATGCAGCAAATGGGAAGCTAAGTGGCATGCACAGGCTGAAATGTGTAGCCTAAGTGGGTTTGGTTAACGCAAAAGCAAGTCAGAATTTTACCTTTTGCTTCCCATTATGCGCACAGGGAATGATGGGAAGAAGGTGGCGTGACTTTTGGTTGCCTTGAGACACAAGCCATCAGCTTGTTCTCTGTCCAATGAAGCGCAAGAATCAAAAAAATAAAGGGTTGACTTAGTTGTTTGCCAAACGAAACTCCTCGCCAATTGAGCTGATTTGAGGGGTTCTTAAGATAAGGCTATGGTAAGCAAGGGCTGAATAAGGCCCTCCTAATGCACTTGGGCCGTAGATCTTCTCAAGGTGTGGGCCACAAATTACTTAAGTCCAAGGGTTCTACTTACTCATGCACCAACCCACTAATTTAACAAGTTCCCCAAGTCTTTTAAACACTATTTTATGTCATATATGTTACAATCAATCATGTCTATACTCTTCAATTAAATTTCTACATGCCTAAATAAATATTCCCTATAGTCGTAATTCTATTTATTCTCTAAGTTAGATCCATCCAATTCTATGGAAAACTATGTAATTCAAAGACAAGACAAACATTTCATACAATTGGAATTTCTAGCATGCTTTACCCCTAAATGCAAGTTATGTAATTTCCTAATCATGCGGGATGTTACAAATAAAATAAATGCAAAAGAAATTGATTTTGTGAAGTTTTTCGATGGAAAATGGATTCCTTCGAAGATTTTTGACGGAAAACGGATTCCGTCGAAAATGGATGAATAAAATAAATGCAAAAGAAATTGATTTTGTGTTGTTTTTTGAAGGAAAATGGATTCCGTTGAAAATGGATTCCGTTGAAAATGGATGAATAAAATAAATGAAAAAGAAATTGATTTTGTGAAGTTTTTAGAAGGAAAACGGATTCCGTCGAAAACTGATGAATAAAATAAATGAAAAAGAAATTGATTTTGTGAAGTTTTTCAACGGAAAATGGATTCCTTCGATGATTTTTGACGGAAAATGAATTCCGTCGAAAATGGATAAATAAATTAAATGCAAAAGAAATTGATTTTGTGAAGTGTTTTTGACGGAAAACGGATTCCGTCGAAAATGGATGAATAAAATAAATGCAAAAGAAATTGATTTTGTGAAGTTTTTTGACGGAAAACGGATTCCGTCGAAAATGGATGAATAAAATAAATGCAAAAGAAATTGATTTTGTGAAGTTTTCGACGAAAAATGTATTCCGTCGAATATTTTTGACGGAAAAAGTATTCCGTCGACAACGGATAAATAAAATAAATGCAAAAGAATTTGATTTTGTGAAGTTTTTCGGCGGAAAATGGATCCCGTCGATGATTTTTGACCAAAAATGAATTCCATCGAAAATGGATGAATAAAATAAATGCAAAAGAAATTGATTTTGTGAAGTGTTTTTGACGGAAAACGGATTCCGTCGAAAATGGATGAATAAAATAAATGCAAAAGAAATTGATTTTGTGAAGTTTTTCGACGAAAAATGTATTTCGTCGAAAACGGATGAATAAAATAAATGCAAAAAAAATTGATTTTGTGAAGTTTTTCGACGGAAAATGGATTCCGTCGATGATTTTTTACGGAAAATGAATTCCGTCGAAAATGGATAAATAAAATAAATGCAAAAGAAATTTATTTTGTGAAGTTTTTTGACGGAAAACGGATTCCGTCGAAAATGGATGAATAAAATAAATGCAAAAGAAATTGATATTGTGAAGTTTTTTGACGGAAAACGGATTCCGTCGAAAATGGATGAATAAAATAAATTGCAAAAGAAATTCATTTTGTAAAGTTTTTCGACGGAAAACGAATTCCGTCGAAAATGGATTAATAAAGTAAATGCAAAAGAAATTGATTTTGTGAAGTTTTTCGACGGAAAATGGATTCCGTCGAAGATTTTTTATGGAAAATGTATTCCGTCGAAAATGGATGAATAAATTAAATGCAAAATAAATTGATTTTTTGAAGTTTTTCCACTGAAAATGGATTCCGTAGAAGATTTTTGATGGAAAATGGATTCTGCCGAAGATTTTTGACGGAAAATGAATTCCGTCGAAAATGGATGAAAAAAATAAATGCAAAATAAATTGATTTTGTGAAGTTTTTCGACGGAAAATGGATTCCTTCGAAGATTTTTGACGGAAAATGATTTCCGTCAAAAATGGATGAATAAAATAAATGCAAAAGGATTTGATTTTGTGAAGTTTTTTTGACGGAAAACGGATTCCGTCGAAAATGGATAAATAAAATAAATGCAAAATAAATTGATATTGTGAAGTTTTTTGATGGAAAATGGATTCCATCTAAAATGGATGAATAAAATAAATGCAAAAGAAATTGATTTTTTGAAGTTTTTCGACGGAAAATGGATTCCGTAGAAAATTTTTGTTGGAAAATGGATTCTGTCGAAGATTTTTGACGGAAAATGAACTCCGTCGAAAATGGATGAATAAAATAAATGCAAAATAAATTGATTTTGTGAAGTTTTTCGACGGAAAATGGATTCCTTCGAAGATTTTTGACGGAAAATGATTTCCGTCGAAAATGGATGAATAAAATAAATGCAAAAGGATTTGATTTTGTGAAGTTTTTTTGACGGAAAACGGATTCCGTCGAAAATGGATAAATAAAATAAATGCAAAATAAATTGATTTTGTGAAGTTTTTTGATGGAAAATGGATTCCATCGAAAATTGATGAATAAAATAAATGCAAAAGAAATTGATTTTTTGAAGTTTTTTGACGAAAAATGGATTCCGTAGAAGATTTTTGTTGGAAAATGGATTCTGTCGAAGATTTTTGACGGAAAATGAACTCCGTCGAAAATGGATGAATAAAATAATTGCAAAAGAGATTGATTTAGTGTTGTTTTTTGAAGGAAAATGGATTCCGTTGAAAACGGATGAATAAAATAAATGCAAAAGAAATTGATTTTGTGAAATTTTTCGATGGAAAATGTATTCCGTCGAAAACGGATGAATAAAATAAATGCAAAAGAAATTGATTTTGTGAAGTTTTTCGACGAAAAAGGATATCAGTCGAAGATTTTTGACGGAAAACGAATTCCGTCGAAAACGGATGAATAAATTAAATTGAAAAAGAAATTGATTTTGTGAAGTGTTTTTGACGGAAAACGGATTCCGTCGAAAATAGATGAATAAAATAAATGCAAAAGAAATTGATTTTGTGAAGTTTTTTGACGGAAAACGGATTCCGTCGAAAATGGATGAATAAAATAAATGCAAAAGAAATTGATTTTGTGAAGTTTTCGACGAAAATTGGATTCCGTCGAATATTTTGACGGAAAATGTATTCCGTCGAAAACGGATAAATAAAATAAATGCAAAAGAATTTGATTTTGTGAAGTTTTTCGGCGGAAAATGGATCCCGTCGATGATTTTTGACCGAAAATGAATTTCATCGAAAATGGATGAATAAAATAAATGCAAAAGAAATTGATTTTGTGAAGTGTTTTTGACGGAAAACGGATTCCGTCGAAAATGGATGAATAAAATAAATGCAAAAGAAATTGATTTTGTGAAGTTTTTCGACGGAAAATGTATTTCGTCGAAAACGGATGAATAAAATAAATGCAAAAGAAATTGATTTTGTGAAGTTTTTCGACGGAAAATGGATTCCGGTGATGATTTTTTTTCGGAAAATGAATTCCGTCGAAAATGGATGAATAAAATAAATGCAAAAGAAATTGATTTTGTGAAGTTTTTTTGACGGAAAACGGATTCCGTCGAAAATGGATGAATAAAATAAATGCAGAAGAAATTGATTTTGTGAAGTTTTTTGACGGAAAACGGATTCCGTCGAAAATGGATGAATAAAATAAATGCAAAAGAAATTGATTTTGTGAAGTTTTCGACGGAAAATGGATTCCGTCGAAGATTTTTTATGGAAAATGTATTCCGTCGAAAATGGATGAATAAATTAAATGCAAAATAAATTGATTTTTTGAAGTTTTTCCACTGAAAATGGATTCCGTAGAAGATTTTTGATGGAAAATGGATTCTGCCGAAGATTTTTGACGGAAAATGAATTCCGTCGAAAATGGATGAAAAAAATAAATGCAAAATAAATTGATTTTGTGAAGTTTTTCGACGGAAAATGGATTCCTTCGAAGATTTTTGACGGAAAATGATTTCCGTCAAAAATGGATGAATAAAATAAATGCAAAAGGATTTGATTTTGTGAAGTTTTTTTGACGGAAAACGGATTCCGTCGAAAATGGATAAATAAAATAAATGCAAAATAAATTGATATTGTGAAGTTTTTTGATGGAAAATGGATTCCATCTAAAATGGATGAATAAAATAAATGCAAAAGAAATTGATTTTTTGAAGTTTTTCGACGGAAAATGGATTCCGTAGAAAATTTTTGTTGGAAAATGGATTCTGTCGAAGATTTTTGACGGAAAATGAACTCCGTCGAAAATGGATGAATAAAATAAATGCAAAATAAATTGATTTTGTGAAGTTTTTCGACGGAAAATGGATTCCTTCGAAGATTTTTGACGGAAAATGATTTCCGTCGAAAATGGATGAATAAAATAAATGCAAAAGGATTTGATTTTGTGAAGTTTTTTTGACGGAAAACGGATTCCGTCGAAAATGGATAAATAAAATAAATGCAAAATAAATTGATATTGTGAAGTTTTTTGATGGAAAATGGATTCCATCGAAAATGGATGAATAAAATAAATGCAAAAGAAATTGATTTTTTGAAGTTTTTTGACGAAAAATGGATTCCGTAGAAGATTTTTGTTGGAAAATGGATTCTGTCGAAGATTTTTGACGGAAAATGAACTCCGTCGAAAATGGATGAATAAAATAATTGCAAAAGAGATTGATTTAGTGTTGTTTTTTGAAGGAAAATGGATTCCGTTGAAAACGGATGAATAAAATAAATGCAAAAGAAATTGATTTTGTGAAATTTTTCGATGGAAAATGTATTCCGTCGAAAACGGATGAATAAAATAAATGCAAAAGAAATTGATTTTGTGAAGTTTTTCGACGAAAAAGGATATCAGTCGAAGATTTTTGACGGAAAACGAATTCCGTCGAAAACGGATGAATAAATTAAATTGAAAAAGAAATTGATTTTGTGAAGTGTTTTTGACGGAAAACGGATTCCGTCGAAAATAGATGAATAAAATAAATGCAAAAGAAATTGATTTTGTGAAGTTTTTTGACGGAAAACGGATTCCGTCGAAAATGGATGAATAAAATAAATGCAAAAGAAATTGATTTTGTGAAGTTTTCGACGAAAATTGGATTCCGTCGAATATTTTGACGGAAAATGTATTCCGTCGAAAACGGATAAATAAAATAAATGCAAAAGAATTTGATTTTGTGAAGTTTTTCGGCGGAAAATGGATCCCGTCGATGATTTTTGACCGAAAATGAATTTCATCGAAAATGGATGAATAAAATAAATGCAAAAGAAATTGATTTTGTGAAGTGTTTTTGACGGAAAACGGATTCCGTCGAAAATGGATGAATAAAATAAATGCAAAAGAAATTGATTTTGTGAAGTTTTTCGACGGAAAATGTATTTCGTCGAAAACGGATGAATAAAATAAATGCAAAAGAAATTGATTTTGTGAAGTTTTTCGACGGAAAATGGATTCCGGTGATGATTTTTTTTCGGAAAATGAATTCCGTCGAAAATGGATGAATAAAATAAATGCAAAAGAAATTGATTTTGTGAAGTTTTTTTGACGGAAAACGGATTCCGTCGAAAATGGATGAATAAAATAAATGCAGAAGAAATTGATTTTGTGAAGTTTTTTGACGGAAAACGGATTCCGTCGAAAATGGATGAATAAAATAAATGCATAAGAAATTGATTTTGTGAAGTTTTCGATGAAAAATGGATTCCGTCGAAGATTTTTGACGGAAAATGTATTCCGTCGAAAACGGATAAATAAAATAAATGCAAAAGAATTTGATTTTGTGAAGTTTTTCGGCGGAAAATGGATCTCGTCGATGATTTTTGACGGAAAATGAATTCCATCGAAAATGGATGAATAAAATAAATGCAGAAGAAATTGATTTTGTGAAGTGTTTTTGACAGAAAACGGATTCCGTCGAAAATGGATGAATAAAATAAATGCAAAAGAAATTGATTTTGTGAAGTTTTTCGACGGAAAATGGATTCCGTCGATATTTTTTACGGAAAATGAATTCCGTCGAAAATGGATGAATAAAATTAATGCAAAAGAAATTTGTTTTGTGAAGTTTTTTTTGACGGAAAACGGATTCCGTCGAAAATGGATGAATAAAATAAATGCAAAAGAAATTGATATTGTGAAGTTTTTTGACGGAAAACGGATTCCGTCGAAAATGGATGAATAAAAGAAATTGCAAAAGAAATTCATTTTGTAAAGTTTTTCGACGGAAAACGAATTCCGTCGAAAATGGATGAATAAAATAAATACAAAAGAAATTGATTTTGTGAAGTTTTCGACGGAAAATGGATTCCGTTGAAGATTTTTTATGGAAAATGTATTCCGTCGAAAATAGATGAATAAATTAAATGCAAAAGAAATTGATTTTTTGAAGTTTTTCCACTGAAAACGGATTCCGTAGAAGATTTTTGATGGAAAATGGATTCTGTCGAAGAATTTTGACGGAAAATGAATTCCGTCAAAAATGGATGAATAAAATAAATGCAAAAGAAATTGATTTTATGAAGTTTTTTGACGGAAAATGAATTCCGTCGAAAATGGATGAATAAAATAAATGCAAAAGGATTTGATTTTGTGAAGTTTTTTTGACGGAAAACGGATTCCGTCGAAAATGGATAAATAAAATAAATGCAAAAGAAATTGATATTGTGAAGTTTTTTGATGGAAAATGGATTCCATCGAAAATGGATGAATAAAATAAATGCAAAAGAAATTGATTTTTTGAAGTTTTTCGACGGAAAATGGATTCCGGAGAAGATTTTTGTTGGAAAATGGATTCCGTCGAAGATTTTTGACGGAAAATGTATTCCGTCGAAAACGGATAAATAAAATAAATGCAAAAGGATTTGATTTTGTGAAGTTTTTCGGCGGAAAATGGATCCCGTCGATGATTTTTGACGGAAAATGAATTCCATCGAAAATGGATGAATAAAATAAATGCAAAAGAAATTGATTTTGTGAAGTGTTTTTGACAGAAAACGGATTCCGTCGAAAATGGATGAATAAAATAAATGCAAAAAAAATTGATTTTTTGAAGTTTTTCGACGGAAAATGGATTCCGTCGATATTTTTTACGGAAAATGAATTCCGTCGAAAATGGATGAATAAAATAAATGCAAAAGAAATTTGTTTTGTGAAGTTTTTTTGACGGAAAACGGATTCCGTCGAAAATAGATGAATAAAATAAATGCAAAAGAAATTGATATTGTGAAGTTTTTTTACGGAAAACGGATTCCGTCGAAAATGGATGAATAAAATAAATTGCAAAAGAAATTCATTTTGTAAAGTTTTTCGACTGAAAACGAATTCCGTCGAAAATGGATGAATAAAATAAATGCAAAAGAAATTGATTTTGTGAAGTTTTCTACGGAAAATGGATTCCGTCGAAGATTTTTTATGGAAAATGTATTCCGTCGAAAATAGATGAATAAATTAAATGCAAAAGAAATTGATTTTTTGAAGTTTTTCCACTGAAAATGGATTCCGTAGAAGATTTTTCATGGAAAATGGATTCTGTCGAAGATTTTTGACGGAAAATGAATTCCGTCGAAAATGGATGAATAAAATAAATGCAAAAGAAATTGATTTTGTGAAGTTTTTTGACGGAAAATGGATTCCTTCGAAGATTTTTGACGGAAAATGATTTCCGTCGAAAATGGATGAATAAAATAAATGCAAAAGGATTTGATTTTGTGAAGTTTTTTTGACGGAAAACGGATTCCGTCGAAAATGGATAAATAAAATAAATGCAAAAGAAATTGATATTGTGAAGTTTTTTGATGGAAAATGGATTCCATCGAAAATGGATTAATAAAATAAATGCAAAAGAAATTGATTTTGTGAAGTTTTTCGACGGAAAATGGATTCCGTAGAAGATTTTTGTTGGAAAATGGATTCTGTTGAAGATTTTTGACGGAAAATGAACTCCGTCGAAAATGGATGAATAAAATAAATGCAAAAGAAATTGATTTTGTGAAGTTTTTCGACGGAAAATGGATTCCTTCGAAGATTTTTGAAGGAAAACGGATTCCGTCGAAAATGGATGAATAAAATAATTGCAAAAGAGATTGATTTTGTGTTGTTTTTCGAAGGAAAATGGATTCCGTTGAAAACGGATGAACAAAATAAATGCAAAAGAAATTGATTTTGTGAAGTTTTTCGACGAAAAAGGAAATCAGTCGAAGATTTTTGACGAAAAACGAATTCCATCGAAAACGGATGAATAAATTAAATTGAAAAAGAAATTGATTTTGTGAAGTGTTTTTGACGGAAAATGGATTCCTTCGAAGATTTTTGACGGAAAATGATTTCCGTCGAAAATGGATGAATAAAATAAATGCAAAAGGATTTGATTTTGTGAAGTTTTTTTGACGGAAAACGGATTCCGTCGAAAATGGATAAATAAAATAAATGCAAAAGAAATTGATATTGTGAAGTTTTTTGATGGAAAATGGATTCCATCGAAAATGGATGAATAAAATAAATGCAAAAGAAATTGATATTGTGAAGTTTTTCGACGGAAAATGGATTCCGTAGAAGATTTTTGTTGGAAAATGGATTCTGTTGAAGATTTTTGACGGAAATGAACTCCGTCGAAAATGGATGAATAAAATAAATGCAAAAGAAATTGATTTTGTGAAGTTTTTCGACGGAAAATGGATTCCTTCGAAGATTTTTGAAGGAAAACGGATTCCGTCGAAAATGGATGAATAAAATAATTGCAAAAGAGATTGACTTTGTGTTGTTTTTCGAAGGAAAATGGATTCCGTTGAAAACGGATGAATAAAATAAATGCAAAAGAAATTGATTTTGTGAAGTTTTTCGACGAAAAAGGAAATCAGTCGAAGATTTTTGACGGAAAACGAATTCCATCGAAAACGGATGAATAAATTAAATTGAAAAAGAAATTGATTTTGTGAAGTGTTTTTGACGGAAAACGGATTCCGTCGAAAATGGATGAATAAAATAAATGCAAAAGAAATTGATTTTGTGAAGTTTTTTGACGGAAAACGGATTCCGTCGAAAATGGATGAATAAAATAAATGCAAAAGAAATTCATTTTGTGAAGTTTTCGACGAAAAATGGATTCCGTCGAATATTTTTGACGGAAAATGTATTCCGTCGAAAACGGATAAATAAAATAAATGCAAAAGAATTTGATTTTGTGAAGTTTTTCGGCGTAAAATGGATCCCGTCGATGATTTTTGACCGAAAATGAATTTCATCGAAAATGGATGAATAAAATAAATGCAAAAGAAATTGATTTTGTGAAGTGTTTTTGACGGAAAACGGATTCCGTCGAAAATTGATGAATAAAATAAATGCAAAAGAAATTGATTTTGTGAAGTTTTTCGATGGAAAATGTATTTCGTCGAAAACGGATGAATAAAATAAATGCAAAAGAAATTGATTTTGTGAAGTTTTCCGTCGATGATTTTTTACGGAAAATTAATTCCGTCGAAAATGGATGAATAAAATAAATGCAAAAGAAATTTGTTTTGTGAAGTTTTTTTGATGGAAAACGGATTCCGTCGAAAATGGATGAATAAAATAAATGCAAAAGAAATTGATATTGTGAAGTTTTTTGACGGAAAACGGATTCCGTCGAAAATGGATGAATAAAATAAATTGCAAAAGAAATTCATTTTGTAAAGTTTTTCGACGGAAAACGAATTCCGTCGAAAATGGATGAATAAAATAAATGCAAAAGAAATTGATTTTTTGAAGTTTTCGACGGAAAATGGATTCCGTCGAAGATTTTTTATGGAAAATGTATTCCGTCGAAAATGGATGAATAAATTAAATGCATAAGAAATTGATTTTTTGAAGTTTTTCCACTGAAAATGGATTCCGTAGAAGATTTTTGATGGAAAATCGATTCTGTCGAAGAGTTTTGACGAAAAATGAATTCCGTCGAAAATGGATGAATAAAATAAATGCAAAAGAAATTGATTTTGTGAAGTTTTTCGACGGAAAATGGATTCCTTCGAAGATTTTTGACGGAAAATGATTTCCGTCGAAAATGGATGAATAAAAAAAATGCAAAAGGATTTGATTTTGTGATGTTTTTTTGACGGAAAACGGATTCCGTCGAAAATGGATAAATATAATAAATGCAAAAGAAATTGATATTGTGAAATTTTTTGATGGAAAATGGATTCCATCGAAAATGGATGAATAAAATAAATGCAAAAGAAATTGATTTTTTGAAGTTTTTCGACGGAAAATGGATTCCGTAGAAGATTTTTGTTGGAAAATGGATTCTGTCGAAGATTTTTGACTGAAAATGAACTCCGTCGAAAATGGATGAATAAAATAAATGCAAAAGAAATTGGTTTTGTGAAGTGTTTCGATGGAAAATGGATTCCTTCGTAGATTTTTGAAGGAAAACGGATTCCGTCGAAAATGGATGAATAAAATAATTGCAAAAGAGATTGATTTTGTGTTGTTTTTCGAAGGAAAATGGATTCCGTTGAAAACAGATGAATAAAATAAATGCAAAAGAAATTGATTTTGTGAAGTTTTTCGATGGAAAATGTATTCCGTCGAAAATGGATGAATAAAACGATTATCCTTTTTTCATGCATGTAAGCCTATTCCAAAATTTTATTAAAAAACAATACTTCCATGAAATCTAATGAAACTTGGAGGGGGTGTTGGATATATTTAAGCGTGGATTCTTGCAAAAAACCAGATCAAAATTCCGTGCCTGGGCATGAATTTCCATTTTTTCAAGTATATAAGCCTATTATAGGATCCAAATATCCATTAAATATCAATCCTTCCATGAAATCCAATGAAACTTAGAGGGGGTGTTGGATATATTTAAGCTTGGATGCTTGCAAAAAATCAGGTCAAAATTCCATGCCTGGGCACAATTTTATATTTTTTTCATGCATATAAGCCTATTATAGGCTCCAAGAATTCATTATAAAACAATCCTTCCATGAAATCGAATGAGACTTGGAGGGGGTGTTGGATATATTTAAGCGTGGATGCTTGCAAAAAACCAAATTAAAATTCCATGCATGGCTACGATTTTCCATTTTTTCATGCCTGTAAGCCTATTATAGTCTCCAAAAATTCATTAAAAATCAATCCTTCCATGAAATCCAATGAAACTTGGAGGGCGTGTTGGATATATTTAAGCATGGATGCTTGCAAAAAAACCAGATCAAAATTCCATGCCTGGGTACGATTTTCCATTTTTCTCATGCATGTCAGCCTATTATAGGCTCCAAAAATTCATCAAAAATCAATCCTTCCAAGAAATCCAATGAAACTTGGAAGGGGTGTTGGATATATTTAAGCGTGGATGCTTGCAAAACATCAGATCAAATTCCATGTCTGGGTATCATTTTCCTTTTTTTCATGACTGTAAGCCTATTATATTTAAGCGTGGATGCTTGCAAAAAACCAGATCAAAGTTCCATGACTGGGTACGGTTTTCCATTTTTTCATGCATGTAAGCGTATTATAGGCTCCAAAAATTCTTTAAAAATCAATTCGTGCTTGAAATCCAATGAAACTTGGAGGGGATGTTGGATATATTTAAGCGTGGATGCTTGCAAAAAGTCAAATCGAAATTCCATGCCTGGTGTTGCCAAGCCCATTACTGTTGGGCCAAGGAGAAGGGTTAAGCCCAGTTACTTAAAGGATTATGTAATGGGTTAGTATATTTTAGTAGCCCACATGAGGTGTAGTAGGCATGGTGTGTGTGAAGGGTGATGTAATGTGTGTTTGTGTGTTTAAATATGAAGTGAAATAAGAAAAGAGTAACAAGAAAATTTCCAAAACTTCCCTCTCTTCTCTCTTCTTCGGATCTCAACTCTTTCTTCTCTTCCTTGCTAAATTTCTACTGTTACATTGGTGCTTTCATTGAGTTTGGATGGCAGATAATACTAGACTTTGTGCACTCACTGAACAAATTCAGGATCTACAACTTCAGCGTCAGACGGCAGCGGATCAATGGGCGAATTTTGAGATCACCCAGGATCGCCGCTTGGAATCCATGGAACTCCAGCACATTCAGCGTCTAGACGAATTTCGTCAGGAATTTCGTCAACAATTGACGGATATCATGGTGCTTCTTCAATCCAATCACGGCAATGCTTCCTCCAGTACTTCTGGTGCAGGTATTTTGGGATCTGGTCCCAATCGTAATAATGGTGACATGAATCATCCTCGTACTATGAAGATGGATTTTCCCAGATTTGGATCTGGTGATCCATCTAATTGGTTATTTGCTGTTGAAAATTATTTTCGCTTTTATCATGTGGTTCCAGACGATAGACTTTTAATGGTTTCCTTTAACCTGGATCCACCGGCGGCTGGCTGGTTTCAGAGCATATTTGAGACTAATAATTTTCCCGATTGGCCAACCTTTGTTTCTGCTTTACATCAACGTTTTGGCCCTACGGAATTTGATGATCCTACTATCGGATTGGCAAAACTACAACAAGCGACGTCAGTAGCGGAATATCAGATTGCCTTTGAGCAGCTGGCTCGCCGGGCACCTGACTTATCCACTAATTCATAGACCAGCCACGATGACTGGAGCTTTTGCCTATGCGAGGATTTATGAGGAGCAATTCCTGGATGACCGCATTGTCAAACCATGGTCTGTGCGTTCTAATGTCTCCGCACCCACCACGGCCCTAACTCAAGTACCAGATAATGTCCCAACCATCCGGCCACCACATCTTCCCATCAGACAGTTGGCAGCCTTACCTCCTATTCCTATCAAGCGTCTGTCCCAGGAGGAAATGCAAGCTAGAAGGGAAAAGAACCTTTGTTATAATTGTGATGAGCGTTTCGTTCCGGGCCACAAGTGTAAAGGCCGTGCCTCTCTCTTATACTTGGAGGGCATGGAGGAGGACCTTCCACTTGAGGAACCTGACATGATTCCCCCACAAGAACCGTCGCCGGAACAGGGGCCACAACCTGAGATCAGTTTTAATGCCTTGTTTGGGCATCGTTCTACTAATTCGTTTCGCTTAACTGGTTACATGGACGGTCAGCCCGTGCAGATTTTGATTGATGACGGTAGTACTCATAATTTTATCACTTTACGGATGGCATCTCACTTGCAATTGGTATTGCATGCTATTCTACCTTTTAAGGTGCAAGTGGGAAACGGAGACGCACTGTTGTGTTCGGCTTCTTGTACGGCCATAACAGTTACTATTCAGGGTCATCACTTTGACACTGATCTTTTTGTCCTGGATTTAAAGGGGGCAGATGTAGTTTTGGGAGTTCAATGGTTGTCTACATTGGGGCCTATTCTCACAGACTATTCTGCTTTTACCATGACATTCACTTATAAGGGATCTACGGTCATTTTACAGGGGGATTCTACAATTGCTCCACAATTGATCACTCCCTCTCAGTTATCCAAATTAGTGGATCAGGATTCTATATCCGGTTGTCTCATGTGCCTATCCAGTGATTCTCCAGACCACGGCCCTCAACCGAGTCCGTTACACTCGGACACCGATACGGCCATCATTCACTTGTTACAAGATTTTGAGGATGTGTTTCTTGTTCCCTCTTGTTTACCTCCTAATCGCCATTACAATCATCATATTGATTTGTTGCCTAATTCCCGCCCCGTTCAGGTACGACCTTACCGTTACCCCCACTTTCAAAAGAATGAAATTGAACGTTTGGTCAAGGAAATGTTAGCAGCTGGGCTGATAAGACCTAGCCAATCTTGTTTTAGCTCTCCTGTTCTATTGGTTAAAAAGAAAGATGGTACGTGGCGATTTTGTGTCGATTATCGTGCACTAAATGCCATTACTATCAAGAATAAATTCCCTATACCTACTGTGGATGAATTAATTGATGAACTTCACGGTGCTTCAATTTTTCCTAAATTGGATTTAAGATCCGGTTACCATCAGGTGCGCATGCATCCCGAGGACATATTCAAAACGGCTTTCCGTACTCATCATGGGCATTTTGAATTCACAGTCATGCCTTTTGGTCTTTCTAATGCACCTTCTACATTTCAGGCTACAATGAATGAGGTTTTTGCTGCTTTCCTTAGAAAATTTGTGGTTATTTTCTTTGATGACATCTTGGTCTATAGTTGCTCTTTTGCAGAACATCTCTCTCACCTTCAACAGGTGTTACACTTATTACGTTCTCACTGCTTATTTGCTAAGATGTCCAAATGCTCATTTGCCAAATCATCTATCCAATTTTTGGGTCATGTGATTTCGTGTATGGGTCTCTCTCCAGATCCGGAGAAGTTGCTCTCAATCCAAGATTGGCCCTTACCAACTACTCCAACCCAAATCCGAGCTTTTTTGGGCCTTTCTGGGTATTATCGCAAGTTTATTAAGAACTATGCCACCATTGCCGGACCCTTGACAGATTTGTTAACCAAATCCGGTTTCACTTGGTCACAGTCGGCGGCAGTAGCCTTTCAGCAGCTCAAAGAAGCACTTTTACGGGCTCCTATTCTACGACTACCGGATTTTTCAAAACCGTTTACAGTGGAAACGGATGCATCTGGGATTGGGATTGGGATTGGGGCTGTCCTTTTACAGGAAGAGGGGCCTTTAGCATTTTACAGTCGCAAGCTGTCCCCTACGATGCAAGCTAAGTCTACGTACATTCGTGAAATGTATGCCATCACTTCGGCTGTAAGTAAATGGCGCCAATATTTGTTGGGATCCTCCTTTGTTATTCGCACTGATCACAAGAGTCTCCACCACCTGATGAATCAGGTGATTCAAACTCCCGAGCAACAGGAGTTTTTATCCAAATTGCTGGGATTTGATTTCAGCATTGTTTACAAGACTAGCAAATCCAACGTGGTGGCTGACAGTCTTTCCCGTATGTCAGATGGGGCTAGGACACAATCCTCCCCACATCTGTTGGCCATTACTGGTCTGGTTCTCAATTATACATCAGTCTTACAATCCGAGTTACAGTCTGATCCCTACACTAAGCAGATTATTACAGACCTTACAAACAAGGAAAATATAGACAAATGGAAAACTGGAGTTTGCGCAACGGCCTCCTTTTTCTTCGTGATCGCATTTTTATTCCAGCTAATTCTCCTCTACTGGACCACATATTGCATGACATGCACACTTCTCCGCAAGGGGGCCACTCCGGTATTCAGAGCACTCTACAACGAATCAGTAGAAATTTCACCTGGCAAGGAATGCGAAGACAGGTTAGTGATTATGTGCAAAGGTGCGAAATTTGTCAGAAAATAAAACCTCCCAATCACCCTCCTTTGGGTCTTTTACAACCATTACATACTCCCACTTCTTTATGGACTGAACTAACCATGGATTTTATTACTCACTTACCTCCATCACTGGGTCACACCGCCGTCCTGGTAGTTGTGGATCGCTTGTCGAAAGCTGCTCACTTTGTTTCACTTCCGTCACATTATACAGCACCCAAGAATTGCATAACTCTTCTGGAATCATGTGGGGAAACTCCATGGCATGCCCCACTCCATAGTCTCTGACCGTGACCCCATTTTCCTCAGTGACTTTTGGCGTTCCCTGTTCAAAATGCAAGGAACTCAGTTAAAATTTAGCTCGTCTTATCACCCTCAAACTGACGGGCAAACTGAACGGGTGAACAGATGTTTAGAAACTTATCTGCGTGCTTTTGTTCATTCGCATCCGGCATCGTGGTCCAAATTTCTGAGCTGGGCGGAGTATCATTACAATACTTCCTTTCATCACTCCACGGGTAGTACTCCCTTTGAGATCATGTTTGGGTGTCGTCCTCCTAATCTTTTGGCTTACTGTCTTGGTGGTTCAAAGAATGAGGCTGTGGATACAACATTAGGACACCGTGTCAGTATCATGTCTACTTTAAAAGATAATCTTTCAAGAGCTCAACAGATTATGAAAGGACAAGCAGATAAAAAGCGTAAAGATTGGACCTTTACCGTGGGAGAGATGGTTTTGCTCCGGTTGCAACCTTACAGGCAGCTCTCCGTTCACCGCCGTTCATCCCAAAAGCTATCTCTTCGTTATTATGGACCCTTCGAGGTACTGGAGCGTATAGGTTCGGTAGCATATCGGCTCAAGCTCCCACCTTCCTCAAAGATCCACCCAGTCTTCCATATTTCTCTGCTCAGGCCGTTTCACCCAAGCCGTACTTACCAAACTCACCAGTTACCAGAGACTAACTCATCAGCTACCCTCGATCACCAACCGATGGCAGTGATATCATCCAGATCGGTTTGGCGCAAGGGACAGGTGATTCCTCAGGTTTTGGTTTAGTGGGCTGGGCTCGGGCCAGAAGATTCAACGTGGGAGGATGAAGCTGCGCTACTAGGTGGTGTTTTTTTACCACCATCGCAGACAGAAGAACAGAATGACAAAGGGAATGGGCAAGAGGTTTTGGGACGAAACTCTAAGCAGTGGAAGAATGATGTCAAATTAAAGGGAGATAGCCCCTCTGGAGAAAAGGAAAAGGCAGACATTGGGAGCATACAAGGTGCATCGCATGCGGCTCCTTTTCCTCTGCCCAAGATATCTACCTCTGTGACACAGCTGGTGTCCAAGGCTCGAGGCGATCCAACGGTGATCAACACTCCTCCACTGTCGGCAACTGCACAGCCGCAGGATCTTCCACGCGTGGCTGTGGGGGACGCATTGGGCTGGGACGCGTCGTTAATATTGGGCCCATCTTCAGCTGCCTTGGTTGGACCCATCGCGGACGTTGGGCCTTCTGCAGGGGTAGGCAATGTTGCCAAGCCCATTACTGTTGGGCCAAGGAGAAGGGTTAAGCCCAGTTACTTAAAGGATTATGTAATGGGTTAGTATATTTTAGTAGCCCACATGAGGTGTAGTAGGCATGGTGTGTGTGAAGGGTGATGTAATGTGTGTTTGTGTGTTTAAATATGAAGTGAAATAAGAAAAGAGTAACAAGAAAATTTCCAAAACTTCCCTCTCTTCTCTCTTCTTCAGATCTCAACTCTTTCTTCTCTTCCTTGCTAAATTTCTACTATTACACCTGGCTACGATTTACCACTTTTTTCATGCATGTAAGCCTATTATAGGCTCCAGAATTCATTAAAATTCAATCCTTCCATGGAATCCAATGAAACTTGGAGGGGGTGTTGGATATATTTAAGCGTGGATGCATGCAAAAAATCTGATCAAAATTCGATTCCTGGGTACGATTATCCATTTTTTCATGCATGTAACCTATTCCAAAATTTTATTAAAAATCAATACTTCCATGAAATCTAACGAAACTCGGAGGGGGTGTTGGATATATTTAAGCGTGGATGCATGCAAAAAGCCAGATCAAAATTCCATGCCTGGGTATGATTTTCCATTTTTTCAAGCATGTAAGCCTATTATAGGATCAAAAAATCCATTAAAACTCAATGCTTCCATGAAATCCAATGAAACCTGGAGGGGTTGTTGGATATATTTAAGTGTGGATGCTTGCAAAAAATCAGGTCCAAATTCGATGCATGGGCACAATTTTATATTTTTTTCATGCATGTAAGCCTATTATAGGCTCCAAGAATTCATTAAAAAACAATCCTTCCATGAAATCGAATGAGACATGGAGCGGGGGTTGGATATATTTAAGCATGGATTCTTGCAAAAAACCAAATCAAAATTCCATGCATGGCTACGATTTTACATTTTTTCATGCATGTAAGCCTATTATTGTCTCCAAAAATTCATTAAAAATCAATTCTTCAATGAAATCCAATGAAACTTGGAGGGGTGTTGGATATATTTAAGCGTGAATGCTTGCAAAAAAACATATCAAAATTTCATGTCTGGGTACGATTTTCCATTTTTTCATGCATGTAGGCCTATTATAGGCTCCAAAAATTCATTAAAAATCAATCCTTCCAAGAAATCCAATGAAACTTGGAGGGTGTGTTGGATATATTTATGCATGGAAGCTTGCAAAAAATCATATCTAAATTCCTTGTCTGGGTACGACTTTCCCTTTTTTTATGGACTGTAAGCCTATTATATTTAAGCGTGGATGCTTGCAAAAAACCAAATCAAAATTCCATGATTTGGTACGATTTTCCATTTTTTCATGCATGTAAGCATATTATAGGCTCCAAAAATTCATTAAAAATCAATCCTTCCATGAAATCCAATGAAACTTGGAGGGGTGTTAGATATATTTAAGCGTTGATGCTTGCAAAAAAACCAAATCAAAATTCCATGCCTGGCTACGATTTTCCATTTTTTCATGCATGTAAGCCTATTATAGGCTCCAAAAATTTATTAAATATCAATCCTTCCATGAAATCCAATGAAACTTGGAGGGTTTGTTGGATATATTTAAGCATGGATGCTCGCAAAAAATCAGATCAAAATTCTATGCCTGGGTACGATTTTCCATTTTTTCATGCATGTAAGCCTATTATATTGAAGCGTGGATGCTTGCAAAAAATCAGAAAAAAATTCCATGCCTGGGTACGATTTTCCATTTTTTTCAAGCATGTAAGGTTATTATAGTCTCCAAAAATTCATTAAAAATCCATCCTTCCATGAAATCCAATGAAACTTGGAAAGGGTGTTGGATATATTTAAGTGTGGATGCTTGCAAAAAAAGCAGATCAAAATCTCATGCCTGGGTACGATTGTCCATTTTTTCATGCATGTATGCCTATTACAGGCTCCAAAAATTCATTAAAATTCAATCCTTCCATGAAATCCAATGAAACTTGGAGGGGGTGTTTGATATATTTAAGCGTGGATGCTTGCAAGAAGATTTTCCTTTTTTTCATGACTGTAAGCCTATTATATTTAAGCGTGGATGCTTGCAAAAAACCAAATCAAAATTCCATGATTTGGTACGATTTTCCATTTTTTCATGCATGTAAGCGTATTATAGGCTCCAAAAATTCATTAAAAATCAATCCTTCCATGAAATCCAATGAAACATTATGGGGGTGTTGGATATATTTAAGCGTGGATGCTTGCAAAAAATCAAATCAAAATTCCATGTGGTTACGTTTTTCCAATTTTTCATGCATGTAAGCTTATTATAGGCTCCAAAAATTCATTAAAAATCAATCCTTCCATGAAATCAAATGAAACTCGGAGGGGATGTTGGATATATTTAAGCATGGATGCTCGCAAAAAATCAGATCAAAATTCTATGCCTGGGTACGATTTTCCATTTTTTCATGCATGTAAGCCTATTATATTGAAGCGTGGATGCTTGCAAAAAATCAGAAAAAAATTCCATGTCTGGGTATGATTTTCCATTTTTTCATGCATGTAAGGTTATTATAGTCTCCAAAAATTCATTAAAAATCCATCCTTCCATGAAATCCAATGAAACTTGGAAAGGGTGTTGGATATATTTAAGCGTGGATGCTTGCAAAAAAACCAGATCAAAATCTCATGCCTGGGTACGATTGTCCATTTTTTCATGCATGTATGCCTATTACAGGCTCCAAAAATTCATTAAAAATCAATCCTTCCATGAAATCCAATGAAACTTGGAGGGGGTGTTTGATATATTTAAGCGTGGATGCTTGCAAGAAATCAGATCAAGATTCCATGTCTGGGTATGATTTTCCTTTTTTTCATGACTGTAAGCCTATTATATTTAAGCGTGGATGCTTGCAAAAAACCAAATCAAAATTCCATGATTTGGTACGATTTTCCATTTTTTTCATGCATGTAAGCGTATTATAGGCTCCAAAAATTCATTAAAAATCAATCCTTCCATGAAATCCAATGAAACATTAAGGGGGTGTTGGATATATTTAAGCGTGGATGCTTGCAAAAAATCAAATCAAAATTCCATGCGTGGTTACGTTTGTCAAATTTTTCATGCATGTAAGCTTATTATAGGCTCCAAAAATTCATTAAAAATCAATCCTTCCATGAAATCAAATGAAACTTGGAGGGGATGTTCGATATATTTAAGCATGGATGCTCGCAAAAAATCAGATCAAAATTCTATGCCTGGGTATGATTTTCCATTTTTTCATGCATGTAAGCCTATTATATTGAAGCGTGGATGCTCTCAAAAAATCAGATCAAAATTCAATGCCTGGGTACGATTTTCCATTTTTTCATGCATGTAAGCCTATTATAGTCTCGAAAAGTTCATTAAAAATCAATCCTTCTATGAAATCCAATGAAACTTGGAGGGGGTGTTTGATATATTTAAGCGTGGATGCTTGCAAAAACCCAAATCAAAATTCCCTGATTTGGTACGATTTTCCATTTTTTTCATGCATGTAAGTGTATTATAGGCTCCAAAAATTCATTAAAAATCAATCCTTCCATGAAATCCAATGAAACTTGCAGGGGGTGTTGGATATATTTAAACATGGATACCTGCAAAAAATCATATCAAAATTCCATGCCTGGGTACGATTTTCCATTTTTTCATGACTGTAAGCCTATTATATTTATGCGTGGATGCATGCAAAAAAAAAATCAATACTCCATAATTGGGTACGATTTTCCATTTTTTTTCATGCATGTAAGCGTATTATAGGCTCCAAAAATTCATTAAAAATCAATCCTTCCATGAAATCCAATGAAACTTGGAGGGGGTATTGGATATATTTAAGCGTGGAAGCTTACAAAGAAACAGATCAAAATTCCATGACTAAGCCTCATACGGTGCCATGCTCAAACTGGAGTGAAAACTATTATTATATGAGAATTCCACCAGCGATAAATATCTATCCCAAGCAGTACCCTGCTCAAGTGTGCAAGCTCTAAGGATATCCTCTAGTGTCTATATAGTCCTCTCAGTCTGACCATCAGTCTGCGGGTGATACGCAGTGCTCAGCCGAAGATGAGTGCCAAAAGCCTGCTGTAAGGCTCCCAAAAATGAGAAGTAAATTTCAGATCCCGATCACTAACAATGCTAACCGGTACCCCGTGGAGCCTTACAATCTCCTTTACATATAACTTTGCTAATTTCTCCGTAGAGAAGTCCACTCGCACTGGCAGAAAATGTGCAGACTTAGTTAGCCTGTCCACTATAACCCAAATTGAATCGTAACCAGCCTGAGTCTGAGGCAAACTAACAACAAAATCCATAGAGATGCTCTCCCATTTCCACTCAGGTATGTCCAACGGCTGAAGTAACCCTGCAGGTTTCTGATGTTCTATTTTAACCTTCTGACAAATCAAGCACCTTGATACATACTCAGCTACATCCTTTTTCGTCCCAGGCCACTAGAACTTAGTTTTCAGGTCTTGATGCATTTTTGTGGCACCCGAGTGTACAGCATACTGACCCTTATGGGCCTCAGTCATTACTTCTTCGGCTAATTCTTTGGGCACAACTATCCTGCCATGGTATGTTAACAATCCTTGTTCATTTAATGCTATACCGCTCTGTCCCTTCAGATACTTGCTACTATCGTTTCGAATTTGTGTCTCTCTAATCCTCTCATGTAATTCATTCTCAACCTGTAAACATCTGAATTCTTCAACAGTGCCTATAAAGACATCCACCAACTTCGAATCACGGAATTGTTCAATTAAATCATGATCCCACAACATTAACTGGGACACACTTACAGACTTCCTACTCAATGCATTTGCTACTACATTAGCTTTACCCGGATGGTATTTCAACTCAAAGTCATAATCTTTTACAAATTCAACCCATCTCTGTTGTCTCATGTTCAATTCTTTCTGATCAAATAAATACTTTAGGCTCTTGTGATCACTGAACACAGCAAATTTCATCCCATACAAAAAATGCCTCCAGATTTTTAAGGCAAACACTATAGCAGCAAGCTCCAAATCGTGCGTCGGATAATTCTCTTCATGCGGCTTTAACTGTCTAGAAGCGTAAGCAACCACTCTTCTCTCTTGCATCAACACACACCCCAACCCTCTCTTGGACGCATCACAGTATAATTCAAATTCACCTTCCGGATCGGGGAAGGTCAACACCGGAGCCGTAGTCAACTTCTCTTTAAGGTTCAAAAAACATTTCTCACATTCCTGAGTCCACACAAAAGGAGTATCTTTTCGTGTCAATCGGGTCAATGGCAGTACCATTGTGGAAAACCCCTCAATAAATCATCGATAATACCCAGCGAGACCCAGAAAGCTTCGAATCTCTGTAACATTTCCCGGTCGTTCCTAGTCCATCACAACCTCAATCTTAATCGGATCCACAGCAACACCCCTTTCAGAAATAACATGACCTAGAAATTGCACCTCAGATAACCAGAATTCACACTTTGACGGCTTCACATACAACTTTTTATCCTTTAGTATCTGCAACACAGTCCTCAAATGCTCCGTATGTTCCTCCTTACTCTTAGAATAAACAATATATCATCGATGAATACAATTACAAACTGGTCAAATACGATTTGAAGATACGATTCATATAGTCCATGAACACCGCCGGGGCGTTAGTAAGCCCGAAAGGAATCACCTGATACTCGTAGTGTCCATATCTAGAACAGAATGCCATCTTAGGCACATCCTCCGGTTTAATCCGAATTTGATGGTATCCGGACCGAAGATCAATCTTTGAAAATACACAGGCACCCCTCAACTGATCCAATAAGTCATCAATACGAGGCAATGGGTACCTGTTCTTGACCATAACTTTATTTAATTACCGGTAGTCAATACACAATCTCATGGTTCCATCCTTCTTTTTCACAAATATTATTGATGCTCCCCACGGAGACACACTAGGTCTGATGAAATCCTTTGCAGACAGCTACTCTATATGTTTCTTCAACTCTGCCAATTCTAGTGGCGACATCCGGTATGGAGCCAAGGAAATAGGCCCCACACCAGGCAACAACTCTATTGAGAACTCAATCTCTCTCTCAGGTGGAAATTCCGGTATCTCATCAGGGAATACATCCACAAACTCATTAACCACCAGAATCGTAGAAATTTCAATCTCCTTACACCCACCAGACCACCCAAGAAAATATAACCCTGATCCCCAGCCTTCAAGGCTTTAACAACTTGACACATGGATAGAAAAGGTGACAGACCCACTGAGGTCCTCTCATGTGCTAATATCAACCTCTTCCCGCAACAATCAATCATCGTGCAGTTTTGAGATAACCAATCTATACCCAAAATCAAATTAACAGAGGCCAGGGGCAAGATAATTAAATCCATAGTGTAACCCCTGCCTTCATAGGTAAACCCAACCTCTTTACAAACAAAGGAGGAATCACTAACCTCTCCTATAGCAGTAGTAATACGTATAGGGGGAAACATTCGTGACACTTTTAATCCCAATCCTTTTGCAACATATTCAGCCACGAATGAATGCATCTCTCCCGAATCAAATAACACAGACAAATCAATATTTGAGATAAAAATTGTACCTTTAACCAGATTAGGCGCCTTCTCAGTTTGCTGAATATTTGTAGTGTAGACACGCCCAACCGTATGAGCAGATGGCAAGGCCTGCAGATTCGCAGCCTACCCAGTGTTACTGTAACAATTGTTGCCATAATACCCAACCTTACCACATTTAAAACATGAGTTCGGAGCCGCAGTACAAGGCCCTTGATAATACCTCTTACATTTATCATAGCGAGGATTTGAATTTCTGTCATTGAACCCACTTCTTTGACCACCACCTCTTTTAAACTGACCTGGAGGCTGCCTTACTTGCAACCCCCTACCCCTATTATTGTTATGATGGTAACCACCCCTGTTGTTATTATTTCCTGAAGGACCAGATGTCTTCGAAGGACCAGACTTAGGATAACGATTATAAACACTTTCTACCCTTTTACACTAGGTCACTAGATCTGCAAAATCCCTCACAGCAGTGTTAGACATTCTTTTTGAAATTTTCTCATTAAGACCTCTCTGAAACTTGGCGGATAAAAACTCAAGAGTCGGCAGCACACCCCCGTAGTTAGCAAATTTCACTAGCTCGTTGAACTTAGACACATAAGCCTCCATTGTCATGGTACCCTGTACCAATTTCTCAAATTCACCCTGTTTCATTTCCCGAGTATCCCTGGGAAAGTATTCCTCATGAAATAGACTCTCAAATAAAGCCCATGTAATCTCTTCCCCCTGAATAATATAAGGCTGAGATGTAGTATACCACCACTCGTGGGCATCTCCATCTAGCATGTAAACAGAGTACAATAACCTCTGGGGATCCTGACACCCCATAACTTGAAATATCTTGTCCATACCTTTCAACCAGGTAGTCACAACTTTCGGGTCCCTCGACCCTTGGAATGATGGCGGTTTATGTTTCCTGAAAGAAATGATTCTCTGCTCATCCGTGCCAGCAGAACCCTGTCCGATACCACCCTGCCCAGCAACTCCAGATGACTGAGCAACAACAGTAGGGTCCACAGAAGGTACTGGAATATATGTAGAATCAGTAGAGTGACGACTAGCCTCGCCTGAATGACGACTAGCCCCACTCCCCTCCTGTTGAGGAGTAACAGATGGAGTACGGGTATCAGTCTCCGCAGCTGTATGTGGAGGAGAATCATCTCCCCTATGTCTCATATTAGCCCTCATCTCAGTCATAAAGGCATTCATCATGTCCTGATTATTTTTCATTAGGTTTTCTGTCATGGTTCTATTTGCAGCAGTCTCCTCCTGCAGTGTGTTCAGAACTGCAGTAATAGGATCTAGTGCTACTAAGTGTCCTACACCTCTAGTTCCACGGCGACCCCGTGCCCTACTCATGATATCTGCACATGTAACACAAAGGAATGAGTTGATCAGACTCACACTGAGGAATCGCATATGCAGTTATCATAAACAGTTCACAGATAGCTATGCAACACAAGATACAGTAATATATTATCAGAGTTCCCTTACAAAACTACTCTGATACCATAAAATGTAACAGCCCATTGTACACCGGTATTGTTAACATTAATTATGATATTAAGCGCAGTCACAATCACAGCAATTCATTTATAAAAATGCGAATAAACTTTTTCCGATTATTACGCGAGCAGTTGAAAACATAAAAAGCGTAATAATTAAAAGCTGTAACCGTAACTGTAAACTCTTATGGAATACTTATCTATAATATATTAATAGTTAAATTTAGTTATAATAAGACACTAAGGGGTTCCCATAAACCCACTTAGCCAATTTCACACTTTTGCGTTTTCTACACATCCGAACAGGGTTCGGTCTCTAAATTACTGTGGACGCACAGTAAAAATTATGTCCCTCATACCTTGTTATCTTTTTTATTACTTAATTACATTTCCAGAAAGCTATCACATGCCTGGTTCCGAGCTCGTTTGCTCCGGTTATCACTGTTTGAAGTGGACAAGCAAAATTGCCAACCAACCCCGAAACAGCTCCAAACGTCCTACACTCCTTGAATTTCTGCATTTGCTCTCAAATTTTTATCCATTTGCTCTCAAATTTTTATACCATAAACTAGACACCACAATCTTAGATTTGATATATCATACACTTAATTTGACTAAGAAACGAAACGGGAATAAATTTCCCAAAACGACCCAAAACTGCCCCCCAAGTACAGGGCCAAAACAGGGCAGCAACTTCCCTGGCCTGTATAGGGCTGCACACTTCTCCAAAAATTCCAATATTTTGATAAAATGTAGGGGAAATCACAAGCTTCAAAATGGCATATGGAACGTCCATATCGGACCTCTATGGAGGGAGATATGCTCTCCCGAAGTTCACCTAAAAACTGCCAATTCTACAGAAATTTCGCCAGAGTTTCCTTTGTTTTTCCTAAAATCCCCAAATTTGCATATGCACAAACTAACCTCAAATGTACCTAATAATCCAATGGGTGGCATACACAAGGACCAGCAATGCCTTGGGGCTCTTACAACCCAATACAGTTCATATTTATTTTACAATACACTTACTTTAAACTCTAAAAGTGTTTCAATCACCAACTTCACTTTCATGCATAATTTCATCATACAAATAATCATAAACTTAAAATAGGCCTAAAGCCCTTCCATCATAATAGTTCATGCATCAAGGTACAATTACAATGTTTACTTACAAATTCACTTTGATTTTACAATCCTCCAAATATTACAACTTAAATACAAATGGACATAACTGAAACAACTTAAACTACTAGACTTAGGCAAAATGACATGAACAAATATGCAATAAAACTCATACTACATACATATCAGATGTTCATGCCCTAAGTCTAGCCTAGGCCAAATGGCCACCAAAATGCCAAAACATGTGACTGCAACACTAATATCCTCATGCAGGCTTCTTCCCGCTGCTCCACTGCCACTGCTACCTCCTGAAATAAAGTCCCCAAGACGGGGTGAGATATACGAATATATCTCAGTAACCCAGAGGTTCTGGAGAAAACTCTGCCCAATGGTTCACTTCAATGAATATAAATACTGTAAAACAACATTACTTTAAAACGAGATAAAGCAAGGGATTTAGAGAAAAGGGGGAATATAAGAATACAAACTACGACGAAGCGGGCTGGTAGCTACCATACCACACAACGTCCTCGACATATAAGCCTATGGGTATCAATCCAAGGTGTGTTCCTAGAACCATAACCAAGGTACCCCTCCCATCCGCATACACCCAAGACTTCCTAGTGTGCTCCTATCCGGATTACACACCACGACCCTGGGTCAACTGGAACTCCCTCTCGGAGACCTATCCAGTGGAAGTCCGGAACTTGCCGGAAGGCTAACTATCTACTGGCCAGTGATCTGGTACATAAGTACCCTCATAAATGCAATATGCATGCTTATGCTATTCTACACTATTCATACACACTTCCTACTATTGGCTCTTTGCAATAGTGTGCAAGAACACGCGCAAGCATACGCGACAACAAGTAATATAGGGCTTTTATGAGTCCCAAATATCGTTCCCTCAAGGATCTATTGCATTTTTCTAACTTAACTAATTAAGGATTGTTAATCAGCACAAGATTTAAAAATAAAATCACATAAAAAAAATGATTGGGAGTGTAGTTAAAAACAGAAAAAGATTTAATTGCCAAAGATTTTTTATAAAGGAATCAGTAACTAGAAAATTTAAGAGAGTTATGGTGAATTTTTACTGAGAGTAATTCTGAAATGTATAGAATAATTTGTAAGAAAAATAGATTGAGTTTCGGTTCCCCTTCCCCACAGCCTCCAAATAAGTGCTAAAACAGTTTCTTAAAATCAATTCCCATGTGTTGAACCCTCTCTAACTGCTTTTAATCTCTTAAAAACATTATTATCATTTACCATCAATTGCACATCTCTGTTCTAAAAGAAGGAATGAACATTAAAATCAACCAACACATCATGGAGGCTGTTCTCATCTCTGAGTAACATCCCTTGAGAATTTCCACCCTCAAGTCCATGTGTTCAACCCAATTCTGGCTTTAGTCATTTCTCAATGACTAAATCCTGAAATATTATCCTATAATCAGGCCTTAAAAATAGCATAAATGAAAATTAACACAGCATTGAACAAAATGGGAATCAATATTAAGTAACTGAAATTTACACAAATTCAAGACTGAGGTTCGGGTACCTACACCCAACCTTAGTGAAATTAGCTCATACCCATAAGGGTTAAGCTTTAAACAACAACTGAACGTTCAAATTAAAAATTAAAAAAAACGCAGAAATCAAAGGTGCAGCAAGAGTCCTAACAACCGGACAACCTCACTGCTGCACCAACAAGTTCAGGACCAAAATAAGCATTACAGAAAAAAATAAAAATGAAAAATGTTTACAAACTATTTACAAAAGATATATGCAGAAAGAGATGGCCCTCACATTCACTGCTCTTCCACTATTTATAGCACCCTCCTCGCACATGCATTGGTTGTGGGTCCACTTCTTGCAGCCCCCACGTATTGCGCTCCCAAGCTGTAGCAGGTATGACGCGCCTTTTGTGCATTGCAATGTGGTCCCCAGTTGCTCTCCTCCCTTTCTCAGTCAATGGGAGTTTTCTTTTTCTACCCGTACACTGGACTGCGGACATAAATCAGTCCACCTCCACTCACAACAGATTCTCACTCACCCACTCAACAAAAGGTGTTGTTTGGCATTTTCTGAATCACAAAATAGTGTTAGGGTTTCTTTTTGGACCGTGGATGAAGGGTGATTTGGAGTAATGAGCTGCAGATCGACGGCGATCTGACCTTGGAAGCTGATCTGGGACAGGGGTGGAACGATTTGGCTGAGGCGGGGATTGCAATCGTGTGGCAGCTAGGGTTTCTGGCTCCTTTTTTCTTTCTTACATGAATGCCTCCTGCCCTCTTCCTTTCTCCTTTCTTATTTTTCTTTTTGGGCCGGGTTTGGTTGTGGGCTTCGCATATGCACAGCCCTCCTCCTATTTTTTCTTTCTTTTGGGCTTTAAAAGTTCAGCCCACTTCTTTGTCTTCTTTCTTTTCTGTTTGATTTGCTTGTAAAATATAAATAAGTGGGCCTGAAAAATAAAATAGAAGCCCATTAGCATTTAAATCAACAATAATTCAGCTCCATGTAATTGGGGTATCAATTGACACAAAAAGTATATATTTCTTTGCTCTTTCATACTAAAAACCATATGTTTTAAGTCTCATTTCATGGACTTATCACACCCCCAAGCTAAACTTGTTGCTTGTCCTCAAGTAACAGAGAAAGTCAGCACATGAATTTATCAGAATAAACACTCTCCACTACCAGAAGAATTTCATCACATCACTCATTGTTACTCATAATCAACAACAATCTAAAATAATTCCCAACAGCAGTTCAATGCTCAACCTTTCAAAACTTTCAGTGAATCATATTAACACAAAGATCAAAGAACAGAGGGGTGTACTTAATCCAGTAGATTAATCAATCACAACCAGACAGCTCGGTGATCATTTTTATTCATCAAAATACTCAACCACAGTGTGTGAATTTCAAATGCATGAATATCTCAAAAGGCTGTATAATAATGACAAGAGAGATCTTTGAAAAACAATCATTTTTTAACACAGCGTACAGTATTTTTCAAAAGGCACAGAGATGGAAACCTTTCATACCCTCACTTAATCACAAAAGTATTCACTTGATGCTCAAGGGTTCTGTTTCTCTCAATCCAACACTAGGTAAAGTTTTAGCATAGGCTTGATAAGATGCTCCTGTCTCCCAAGTGACACACAGACTAAGCTAAATCAAAGGGTCTTGAAAAGGTTATAATTTGGTTGAGGTGAGGGTGGAGAATTTGTGGGGAATTGGCTAACTTAGCTACAATGGAAATGAAACAAAATCATGAAGCATAACCAATCAATTCAAAGGCTGCTACTTTGATAGCTATTTTTCTTCTTTTTCTCCTTTTTTTTTGCGAGGGCTGAATTTTTTTACAGTAAAGATTTCTTAGACCCTCAAAGTATTGTTCCAACTCTTTTTCTTTTCTTTTGAAACTAAACTTTTTATTTTATTAGCAGTTTCTTACTTTTTTCTATTGCAGCCAACAATACCTTGCTTCTTTTTCCAATTCCATCGTAACTACGAGGTGTGGTAGATCGTGGGATAGGGTAAGATGTGGGTATGTGAGAAGAAAAAGTTAAAGGCTCAACATGGGATTTTCAATGGATGATGATTTAAGGATGGCTTTTTGGTTTGGAAGTGGTTTTGGAAAACAAAAAAAAATTGCCCTCATCATTTTAAACTTAAGCAAGTGCTACACTTCTTCAACTAAGCATCAGAGCAAGTTCTGCCTCACTACCCTAATGTAAACTTCTCATAAAAAAAATATTTGGGTGTGTAGGCTCAATATCTCACAGTGTTGGTCAAGTCACCATCTCACATGCCTATTGTTAAAATTCACACTTTGCATTAATCAACTGAATTTCTCAATCTCTCATGGCCATTACCACTACAACCAAAAAATCCACTCATGTCATTCTACACTCACACAACTGCCTGCACTCTTTTCTTTTTTCTTTTCTTTTTTTTTAGAAAAAAACTCAGCTGACTCATTGTGAAACAGATCAATTACTACCCAACATTATACACTCCTCATTCACTATACACTCAGCTATCAGTCAACAAGAATAAAAATAGCATCTAAACTAAACTCAAAATAGCAAATCAACTATTCACAAAAACTTTCTTCACCCCCAAACTTGAAATAGACAGTGTCCTCACTGTCTTACTGCCCACTAGGTATCAAAATTGTATGACAACTCAAAATAAGGAACCTGGGGCCAGAAGATGTTCTGGCCTAATCCTCCATATAATCTGAGTCTTCAGACTCAGATTGTTCAGATTCTTCTGAAGTAGATGGGGTTGGAGTGTTATCTTCTTCCTCAGTCTCTTCTTCTTCCTCAATAATCGGTTGACTCCTTGGCTGTGATTTTCCTCTTTTTCTGGCAGAAGGGGTTGTCTCAGGTTGGACAGCAGGTTGATCTGCAGCAGGTGGAGCAGAGGGTTGACCTTGAGATGCAGCTCTGGTATGAAAAAATTCTTGTACCTGAGGATCAGCATAGATAGACACTGGAGGAAAAGTAAGATTGAGAGGAAAAATGGGCATGGTAGGAAAATTAACAAAAGTACTTCGAAAAAAAATCATTCATCATTCTATCACGATCAACCATATATTTATAAAACCTCATTTGATCATTTAACACACCAAAAAATTGTTCATAAGTTTTCTTGAACAACACATTAGTGTGGTCATGATCTTCCCTTAATTCCTTTAACATTGTGTACATCCAAGTAAGATCATTGTGAAGCCACCCTGGACAAGTATAGTCAACCTTGGGGCTGGCTTCAAAATCTTTCTCAGAAACAGGGGGTGGAGGATATGCAGGTTCAGAAAATTGTGTTAAAGGATATAACACCTCGGAAAATTAAATGTGAATTTATGTGATAAAATATGGGTTTAAAAGGGAAGGATTAGTGAAAATCCGAGAATTAGGGCCAAAATGGGCAAAAGGGGCAAAATGGTAATTTGCCAAGAACGTAAACCGAGGCATGAAAAATGGAGTTAGAGATTTAATATGACAAAAATAATGCTGGAAATGGAATCAGGACGGAAAATTGAGCGAGTAGGCAAAATTGGGAAAAAATTGATGAATAGTGATTTTTAAGTGTTAAATACTGCGGTACGAGTGTACCGATAAGTGTGAAATTTTTATGAGAATTTTGAGGAAAGAAAAATATGACATGGACTGGAAAAATGTGTAGATTAAGAATATATGATCAGAATTTTTATCGGAGTGAAAGTTAGATCGCGTGTGGGACCCGTGTGACCGAAGTCACTTGACCCCCACTCTCTTTTTCTTCTTTCTTCCTTCCTTTTCTTCTCTTGTGCGCGCAACTCCCTGGAGAAAAACCAAAAACACACCCATCCTTCATCTTTCTCCCATTTCTTCATTTCTTCACCGAATCGCTTGATTCCGGTGTCGAAATCTATTGTAAACAACCTTCTAGATCCATTGGTAACACTTAGAAGCCTTGAATCCACCTCCTTGGCCGCGTTTTTGGGCAAAAACAGATCCGACCCATAGTGTTCATGGAGCTTTCTTGGAGGTTTTGATCTTCTTGTGGTTTAGTGAAGCCTTGGTGGTGATCATACAACACATTGTGAGTATATTTGTGGTATTTTTATGGTTGAATTCATAGATCTAGAAATTTGTGTTTAAACCTTTGATTTTAGATGTGTGATGATAGAGAGCTCAAATGGAAAAATGCTATTAGATGAAAATGCCTTAGAATGATGCATGAAAGCTAGAAATGCTATGATAAATTTTGGTGAAAAAGTGGGATTTTTAACTTAGGAAATTTTGGGTTGAGTTCATAACTTGGTGAAAATTGGCATGTGGAGAAATTGAATAATTGAATGATGGACCATCGGTATAGGTTGATAATATGATTACATGATTAGTATGAGTGTTAAAATGAATTGAAAAGCCTTGGGGCATACTTTTTGAAGAAACCGAATTATGATGAAAAGTGAGGAAAATGATATAAAAATGATGTAGTGGAAGTTGGATGATATAAAATGATGTTTAAATGGATGATGGTATAGTGTGATATAGTGGAATGAGAAGAAAGAATGTGTGATTCATGGTGTAATTGGTAAATTAACCTATAAAAGAGATTGAAGTAAAATGGTATGGAAAAATAGCCTTTGGCCTAGGTGATTTAAATGATGATTAATTGCGTAAATGAATGGTTGACATTGGAATTGTATTGATAATCATGTTGTGGATTATCTAGGTTGCCTCTTTTGGACGCTTTGGAAGCGGGTAAGCTTGGAGCTTACGTTTGGAGCATGGGCTCGGTATTGAGGTAACCTTTGGAACTGGGGTTTAGCCCTCGTGTGCTCCACCCCACCTAGTGGAAGGTTGTGGTTGGATTATGTGATTATGGCATTGTGTGATTGTGTGCTTGTATGCATATTGCTTGGATTTTTGTGAAAATTGTTTGGTCACTGGCCAGTTGACGTGTGTTGGTTTGGACATCCGCTGGGTTCATCCTACGGGAGAATGCCAGTTGGAATGCCATGGTGTTGACTCTGGGAGCGACATCAGGATGATCCAAGCGGGGGACGTCCGCCGGATAGGGCTCATGAGGAGTTCCGGTTGGGTATTGCCATGGAGTCTTCTCAACCATGGGAGAGGCGCCAGGACTGTCTCGGGAGTTATATGATGGAGTCCTTGAACATGAATCCATGAGTGGATGTTCTCGGGTTGTCTCCAGTTGGATGGTGATATTGCATTGCTTGCATATTGTATGATGTTATATTTGCACATTGAGTGAGCCATGGGGTGGAGAAACCTCCAGGGCCCTTGGTTTACTGAGATATATTTATATATCTCACCCCGTGTTGTGGGGCATCATTTCAGGTTAGGTTGAGCCTGGAAGAGTGGAGCATGAGGTGCATATGGGAGGCACCGTGTTATGAGCATTGGATTGGGACATATTTAGTATATGTTTTATGCTTTAGACTTAGGCCATGACCTTGTGCATGTTGAAAATGCCATGCTTGTATGTTCATGACTACTTGTTAAGTCTTTCAAATTGATGTATATGTATAACCTTGGGAATTATTGTATATTTGAGTGAGCATGGGACTTGTCCATTGCCACATTCATTGTAATTAAAGACTTGGCAAATATGTTGTAAAATGGTTCATGTTTGTTGTAAATGGTCATTATATTCAAGACTTTGTAAGTGATGCATAATTGAATTAAAATGCATGTTTGATGGGCCTAGAGCCTAAATTAGAGTATGTTTAAGTGTTGTGTGGAGTACTAAGACGTTAGGGATGGATTACACAACCCTTCTTGGGCTTAAAATGCTGTAATCTGTCACTTTTACTGCATAGTAATCGATTACCCAAGCATGGTAATCGATTACCATGCAACAGGGGACGAAATTTGGCTACTGTCTTCACTGGTAATCGATTACTGAGGCTTGGTAATCGATTACCATGTGAGGTAATCGATTACCCAAAGTTGGTAATCGATTACCAGAACAGAGGATGTGAAAAATTGGCTACTGCCTCATTTTTGACGGGTGGTAATCGATTACCACCCATTGGTAATCGATTACCACAGTGTAATTTTTGAAAATTTAAGTTTTTCTAGACTAAAAGAAAGGGGTTTAACTTGATGGGTAGAACTCCACATGGTACGTGGTTTGAAACCATGCGTTGCTTATGTAAGGGGCTAGAACTTGGTAAGAAATGAAAATAAGTTGATGAGTTTAAATGAGTTGAATAAAAAGAAAGATTAGTGTTGTTGTTAAGCTGAATGCTTCCGCGTATTGCATTTACAATTATAGTGTTGTTTTAATTGATTACGGAATAAGGTTATGGTTATAAAAGGGAATATGATAAAAGAAAAAAGTTTGCCCGTAATTTAATTAATCCAATTACTGTGATTGTAACTGCGCTTAATATCATAATCAATGTTAACAATACCGGTACGTAACGGGCTGTTACATTTTATGGTATCAGAGCAGTTTCTTTAGGGAACTCTGATGATTGTGTAATTGAGGTGAGTGCTGTATAGTTGTACGTAGACTCTTATTGACTGCTACACATGTGATTCCTCAGTTTGGGCCTGATCAACCCATTTCTTTGTGTTCAATGTGTGGTCAGTATAAGATGCCTTCGTGACAACCCTGGAGCACCAATGCCAGTCCTTAGGCTGTGGTGGTGGGTGCAGTGATGACTGCTCCACGGATGGATATGTTAGTAAGTGAATTTGGTATAATTGAGGACTTAGTGAGAATAATTGTGATACTGTCATTGAGGACTTAGTGAAAATGAAATTGAGATAAGATGTTTAACCACTTTGGGTAGAATGCTACCATAGTTGAATGTGTGGTCTTGTGGTTAGTAAAAGGATTGATTTGAGTTGATATTGGCATTATGATGCGGGTAAGTCTTCCCTAAATGTTTGGGGAGTTAAAAAAAATTGAGCATATGTGGAATTAGTGCTATAACCTTGATATGGTAGGGAAGTTGGAACCTCAATGAATTCGTGAGAATTTGAATATGAGTGTTATATGTAATATTGGATACCTTAGGGTAAAGTATAAGGTTACAAGACCCTTGATGAGGGCATACACTTGGATGACTTAAGATGCTTGGATGTAGAAATAAAATTGAAATTTTAAAAGGTGGATGTAGGATTGTGATTGACTTAAAAAGAACTTTGGAAATGATGTGTTGAATGATTCAATGTTGAAATTGGGACTTTAGTCCATGATGACGTAATGATTGGTTAGGTGTAAGTGAGAATGTCATATGTATAAAAAGTAAAATATGAAAAGTTGAGGAAATTGCCATGTAAGGCATTGAATTAATTTGATTGAAAGTATGAAGGTTCATAATATATGGATGGTTGGACTTGATAAATGTGAGGTGAGAAAATATAACTAAGTGTGGTGTATTAATGGTACGAATATGCCTCCATAATGTTGTGGAGCATTGCAAATTGGAGGATGCGGCTAAATTATATGGGGATAATAATCCTGTGATGGCTGAACGCCAATGTATATATAAATGTGTATATCTATATGTTTTGTGAAGGCCGGAGCGCCTGAATGTACATTTGTATTGTTTTGAGTTAGTAAACTCCGTGGTAAAAGAAAAAATTATTTTTGGTAAAAGAGTAATGATGTAAGTGAAATTCCCTATGATGGGAAAGGTTGGAAGAGATTGTCTCTTTGGAGTGTCATTGGATGCTCAATGTGGTAGGGGATTCATGATGGAGTCCCGGTGTGCAAGTTATACCATGGCACACATGTTATTAATAATGTGACAATTAAGATTGTCCTGGGTTTCCCCTTGTGGATTGCATCCTAAGAGGTGTTGCTCTTGGAAGTCCCTGGCGAGCACTGCTCGAAGTTGAAATTTATCTGGTGGTCCTGATGCACTGAAGGCATGGACTAGTAAGTGAAGGCACTCTTGGTGTCATAGTGAAATATTGAGAGAAAAAGTGATGTCAGTCTAATGAAGTGAATCTTCTACAGTGTGGAGTATGGTTGCTATAAGTCATGATGGACAACGGATTAGGACTGTACCAAACATGGGTACTGTAGGAATTGAAAGTTTTGTGTCAAAATATGAAAAAGATGCCGAGATCATGTGAAGAGGATTATTCTATGGACTAAGACTAATGACTAGTCAAGTTAAATGAGTATAATGTCAAGAAAAGAACCATATTGGAAATGATGGTGGATGGTGCAAAAGTAAGATATAGCTAGTATATCATTATGTATCTATATAAGAAATTGTTTGCCGTTATATACGGATTTGATGTGAATATGTTATATCTGTGTGGCTTATATGCCTGGATTATGTTGCTATCTCCGTATGGATTATGTTCCCGGAGATTATTATTATCTTGTATAAGTAATGTAATGTGAGGTAGAACCTTGAGTTAGTTGGACTGTTAGTACAGCCTATGGCATGTTACCTCTTCTTGCGTGAATTATAAGGACAGATTCTCTGATTGGTGGGGCATTGCACCTGGGGCCCTTAGGACAGCAAGAGCTCGAGGGGTTAAACCTAAGGATGTTCTTACCCATTGCATTAGAGGATTGTATCTTGTGAGGAACGCAAGAGGTGAATTTGGATAACTGTAAGTGAACAGTAATATGCCTAACATTATGAAAAATGTGAAGTGCCATGAGATGGTAGTTGGATTATGAATTGAGCACTCGGAGATGTGCATGAGTGTATACCAAGTGTGGTAGTGTGGAATTATGATTTTACGGAAATTATGAAATGAATTATTGGATTATCACCCTATGCGAAGGGAATGGAAATTTATTAGTGATGATGGATTGAGTCAAAGTTTTATGGAAAGGTTTGTGATGGCGAGATGTTAAGCTAAGTTGGTGGCCAAAGTGGCCAATGATTTTAAGTTAGTGGCCAAAGTGGCCAATGACTTTAAGAAGTGATTAATGGTGATGTAGTCAAGTAAGAAGGTGTGATACTAGTTGTTAAAGAGGAATGTATTTGGTGAAATGAAAGGTTGACATCCTTACCCTGATGGTAGAGTTACTGATGAAGCAGTATAGATGCAAATCATAGTGAGAGATGTGTTGAAAATACACAATGGTGATGTTGTTTGTGGCTAGGTACCAAGAGATATGATTGAGTGTGCTAGTGGTACTTTTGGATAGTCCGAGAGACTTGTGTAATAGCCGATATGGAATTATGGAAGTAATAATAGTGGTGGATTTAGTCCTTGTGACATGATGAATAGGCTTTGAAAATCCCTATATGATGGGACAGGTATGAGAAAGAGATGATGTGTGACCTTGGAGTGATACATACTGGTTGAATGAAATGATAATGAAGGTGAGATGTATTGAATGAAATGATAATGATGAAGGTGAGGTGTATAGAATGAAATACATGTGAAATTGATAACATGAGTATGGAACGGTAATTAAAGAAAAGTTGTTAATGGAAATCTTAGGCATGTTGCCTTAAATGGGAGAAATCAGTGATGAACTATGTGTTCAGTCTTGATATGATTAGTTGAAATTGTAAGTATGATCTAGTGTATGAAAATTAATGAGTGGATTCGTGATTGAAAGCGTTGAAATGGCTGATGTAATATATAGATTGTAAGGTGTGGTCCATTGTGTACCAGATAAAGGTCTTGAGAAAAAGATTCGCCATTGTGTTTTGGTGAAGTTGATGGATTTGTAAGGATAAATTGACTGTTGAGCACAAAGATGGTGCTTGTTAAAGGTAAAGAGTTGAGGTGAAATTGTATGCTATAGGTTAAGAACATGAGAAAAGCAAAATGTGGATATACGAGTTGTGGCTAGGTGCCAAAAAGGGGGAATTGTCCCTCAGAAAATAAAAGTATAGTGAGCGTGAACTGGATGATTACTCGGTGAGTTGCACTGAGAGGCTGTGAGATTCCATGATAGTGTTTAATGTGGAATAAGAAATGTAAAAAGGATTGATGACAAGAGTTGATACTCCATAGGAATAAAATTCAAAGAAGGATAATTGTGGTTGTAATGTGCCAGTAAGTAATAGTTGCCGGTGTGGCACAAATTGAATAGGATGTAGAGTAACCCTAGGGGTATATTGGTTGATATGTTAATTTGGTAGGAGAACCTGCCAAGAGAAATATGGACTATATGTGCTAGGTAGCCAGACTTGTGAAAAGAAATAGAAAAGAAATTGAAAAGAAATTGAAAGAAATTGGCTTGGTAAAGCAGAGAAAGAGCACAACTGTGTGGTGCGCTCCGGTTGTTCACATATGGTGTCACCGGTTGATATTGAAATTGGGAAGGACTTGAGGTCTCCCATTGGGCCTTTGAAAGGCAAGACTATTGTGAAATGTGGCTGAAAAGCCAAAAGATAAAAATGTAAATGAGTATTTTGGTGTCCGCGCACTGGATGAGGCTTCTTGGGGTACGGGGGACTGAGATTCTCCGGCTGTATCCTGAGTTAGCATATGTGCATAGTTGATTTTGCGGACAAAATTCTAAAAAGGTGGGGTGAATATAACACCTCGGAAAATTAAATGCGAATTTATGTGATAAAATATGGGTTTAAAAGGGAAGGATTAGTGAAAATCCGAGAATTAGGGCCAAAATGGGCAAAAGGGGCAAAATGGTAATTTGTCAAGAACGTAAACCGAGGCATGAAAAATGGAGTTAGAGATTTAATATGACAAAAATAATGCTGGAAATGGAATCAGGGCGGAAAATTGAGCGAGTAGGCAAAATTGGGAAAAAATTGATGAATAGTGATTTTTAAGTGTTAAATACTGCGGTACGAGTGTACCGATAAGTGTGAAATTTTTATGAGAATTTTGAGGAAAGAAAAATATGACATGGACTGGAAAAATGTGTAGATTAAGAATATATGATCAGAATTTTTATCGGAGTGAAAGTTAGATCGCGTGTGGGACCCGTGTGACCGAAGTCACTTGACCCCCACTCTCTTTTTCTTCTTTCTTCCTTCCTTTTCTTCTCTTGTGCGCGCAACTCCCTGGAGAAAAACCAAAAACACACCCATCCTTCATCTTTCTCCCATTTCTTCATTTCTTCACCGAATCGCTTGATTCCGGTGTCGAAATCTATTGTAAACAACCTTCTAGATCCATTGGTAACACTTAGAAGCCTTGAATCCACCTCCTTGGCCGCGTTTTTGGGCAAAAACAGATCCGACCCATAGTGTTCATGGAGCTTTCTTGGAGGTTTTGATCTTCTTGTGGTTTAGTGAAGCCTTGGTGGTGATCATACAACACATTGTGAGTATATTTGTGGTATTTTTATGGTTGAATTCATAGATCTAGAAATTTGTGTTTAAACCTTTGATTTTAGATGTGTGATGATAGAGAGCTCAAATGGAAAAATGCTATTAGATGAAAATGCCTTAGAATGATGCATGAAAGCTAGAAATGCTATGATAAATTTTGGTGAAAAAGTGGGATTTTTAACTTAGGAAATTTTGGGTTGAGTTCATAACTTGGTGAAAATTGGCATGTGGAGAAATTGAATAATTGAATGATGGACCATCGGTATAGGTTGATAATATGATTACATGATTAGTATGAGTGTTAAAATGAATTGAAAAGCCTTGGGGCATACTTTTTGAAGAAACCGAATTATGATGAAAAGTGAGGAAAATGATATAAAAATGATGTAGTGGAAGTTGGATGATATAAAATGATGTTTAAATGGATGATGGTATAGTGTGATATAGTGGAATGAGAAGAAAGAATGTGTGATTCATGGTGTAATTGGTAAATTAACCTATAAAAGAGATTGAAGTAAAATGGTATGGAAAAATAGCCTTTGGCCTAGGTGATTTAAATGATGATTAATTGCGTAAATGAATGGTTGACATTGGAATTGTATTGATAATCATGTTGTGGATTATCTAGGTTGCCTCTTTTGGACGCTTTGGAAGCGGGTAAGCTTGGAGCTTACGTTTGGAGCATGGGCTCGGTATTGAGGTAACCTTTGGAACTGGGGTTTAGCCCTCGTGTGCTCCACCCCACCTAGTGGAAGGTTGTGGTTGGATTATGTGATTATGGCATTGTGTGATTGTGTGCTTGTATGCATATTGCTTGGATTTTTGTGAAAATTGTTTGGTCACTGGCCAGTTGACGTGTGTTGGTTTGGACATCCGCTGGGTTCATCCTACGGGAGAATGCCAGTTGGAATGCCATGGTGTTGACTCTGGGAGCGACATCAGGATGATCCAAGCGGGGGACGTCCGCCGGATAGGGCTCATGAGGAGTTCCGGTTGGGTATTGCCATGGAGTCTTCTCAACCATGGGAGAGGCGCCAGGACTGTCTCGGGAGTTATATGATGGAGTCCTTGAACATGAATCCATGAGTGGATGTTCTCGGGTTGTCTCCAGTTGGATGGTGATATTGCATTGCTTGCATATTGTATGATGTTATATTTGCACATTGAGTGAGCCATGGGGTGGAGAAACCTCCAGGGCCCTTGGTTTACTGAGATATATTTATATATCTCACCCCGTGTTGTGGGGCATCATTTCAGGTTAGGTTGAGCCTGGAAGAGTGGAGCATGAGGTGCATATGGGAGGCACCGTGTTAAGAGCATTGGATTGGGACATATTTAGTATATGTTTTATGCTTTAGACTTAGGCCATGACCTTGTGCATGTTGAAAATGCCATGCTTGTATGTTCATGACTACTTGTTAAGTCTTTCAAATTGATGTATATGTATAACCTTGGGAATTATTGTATATTTGAGTGAGCATGGGACTTGTCCATTGCCACATTCATTGTAATTAAAGACTTGGCAAATATGTTGTAAAATGGTTCATGTTTGTTGTAAATGGTCATTATATTCAAGACTTTGTAAGTGATGCATAATTGAATTAAAATGCATGTTTGATGGGCCTAGAGCCTAAATTAGAGTATGTTTAAGTGTTGTGTGGAGTACTAAGACGTTAGGGATGGATTACACAACCCTTCTTGGGCTTAAAATGCTGTAATCTGTCACTTTTACTGCATAGTAATCGATTACCCAAGCATGGTAATCGATTACCATGCAACAGGGGACGAAATTTGGCTACTGTCTTCACTGGTAATCGATTACTGAGGCTTGGTAATCGATTACCATGTGAGGTAATCGATTACCCAAAGTTGGTAATCGATTACCAGAACAGAGGATGTGAAAAATTGGCTACTGCCTCATTTTTGACGGGTGGTAATCGATTACCACCCATTGGTAATCGATTACCACAGTGTAATTTTTGAAAATTTAAGTTTTTCTAGACTAAAAGAAAGGGGTTTAACTTGATGGGTAGAACTCCACATGGTACGTGGTTTGAAACCATGCGTTGCTTATGTAAGGGGCTAGAACTTGGTAAGAAATGAAAATAAGTTGATGAGTTTAAATGAGTTGAATAAAAAGAAAGATTAGTGTTGTTGTTAAGCTGAATGCTTCCGCGTATTGCATTTACAATTATAGTGTTGTTTTAATTGATTACGGAATAAGGTTATGGTTATAAAAGGGAATATGATAAAAGAAAAAAGTTTGCCCGTAATTTAATTAATCCAATTACTGTGATTGTAACTGCGCTTAATATCATAATCAATGTTAACAACACCGGTACGTAACGGGCTGTTACAAAGGCCCTACCCCAGAATATCTTTTTTTTCTTTTCTTGTTACTGCACTCAGGCTCTTCCTTAAGCACATATTTGCCTTTTTTTGACAAAGAAGGGGAGGGTTGAGGTACATCAGGCAGAACCTCTTTAACAAATTCTTTTTCAAGATTTGATACAATCCCCTTTTTTAATTTGGAAATGCAAACAAGGTTTATCATTTCTTTAATACTCATCATTTTATCTCCGGTGTCATCAGTAACACCTTTTAATTTGCACAGCCCAGAAATAAAACTTGGGAACCACAACTTCCCTTTTTATGGGAAGCACACACACCAATGCCTTTATGAATAAGAGGTGTAGCATCTACTTTCTTTCCAGTAAGTAGACACCACAACAGAATGGCCCTATCTTTAGTCACAAGGTGGACATGAGTGGTAGGGAGAAGTCTTGCTCGTATGAAATGATACCATACTTGGGCCTTCTCCACCAAATATTTTTTGTGGATAGTATGGTTATCCTTGATAATATCCCACTGCGTCCCTGGGACAGCAATGGTGAGCAAGACTTCTTGAAGGAAGGTACGATCAGTTTTCTTTCTTAAAACATGAAACTCATCACCAGGCTTTGATGGAAGAGAATAAAATTCTCTTATTGCTTTAGGCCCAAAAGCTACCCTTACCCCCCTACACACCACCTCAGATTGTGTTTTCTCAACAATTTCAGCATAAAATTCTTGAATGACAGTGATGTTGGCTACATTCTGGGGGTGTAAGTAAAATTGCTCCCACTTTTGAATGTGTACCACTTCATAGACATATGAAGGGTAAGAGTTATGTCCCTCAAATCCCTTATTTGGGATTGGTTCTCTCAGTCTCATTATCTCTTCAAACCTCTGCATTGTGTGTGCAGAAGTGAAGGACGTGATAGAGTGACTCTCCGGATCATTTGTGGAGTGTTTAGCCTTGGAATCATAGGATCCACCACTCCTTAGATTCTTTCGAACCATGATTTTTATCTTAAAAACAATAATAAACAAACAAAACAAAAAAAACAAAATGGCTAGCAGAAAAAAAAACAGAGAAGGAGTATATGTCACCAGTAATGTCAAACACCCCCAAACTCAGTCCTGAAACACCTGCCAAAACAGCAAAAATAAATTGATCAGAAAATTTTATTTTATTATAATTATTATTATTATTATTATTATTTTTAAGCAAATAAAATAACAACATGTATATACAAAATAGAAACCAAAAGGAGCTTAAAAAAAATTATAGAGCCTTAAGCTAAAGACTCTTTACTCCTTGTATGTGATTAAATGGTGGGAGGGTCAGAGAGGGATATTGAAATTTTAGCTTTTTTAATTCATTCCCCAAATAATTTTTTAATCTCTGACCATTAACAGTGAATTTGGTCTCATCTTTCTCATTTGAAATATCCACTGCACCATGCAAATGGACTTTGGTAACCTTGAATGGACCAGACCATCTAGACTTCAATTTTCCTGGGAAAAATTTCAGTCTAGAATTAAACAGCAACACTTGTTGCCCCACAGCAAACTGCATATCTAAGATTTGCTTATCATGCCATCTCTTCATTTGTTCTTTGTATAACTTAGCATTTTCATAAGCATTTAATCTGAATTCATCCATTTCATTCAGCTGGAGAATTCTCTTTTCCCCTGAAGCAGTAGCATCAACATTCAGTTGAGTAGTAGCCCAATATGCTTTATATTCTAGCTCTAGAGGTAAGTGACAATTTTTACCAAATATCAACTTATAAGGGGAACAACCTAAGGGTGTTCTATAAGCTGTCCTATAAGCCCATAAGGAATCATCTAATTTCAAGGACCAATCCTTCCGAGAAGGATTTACTACTTTTTCAAGAATCCTCTTCACCTCTCTATTTGTAACTTCTACTTGCCCACTGGTTTGTGGATGGTAGGCAGTAGAAACTCTATGTTTAACTCCATATTTGGCTAATAAAGCTTCAAATTGTCTACTTGCAAAATGCTTACCTCCATCACTTATAATGGCTCTAGGAGTTCCAAATCGGGTAAAAATATTCTTTTTCAAGAATTTGATTACCACTTTTGAATCATTTGTGGATAAAGCAGCAGTTTCTACCCATTTGGAAACATAGTCTACAGCCACCAATATATATTGGTTACCAAAAGAAGGAGGAAATGGGCCCATAAAATCTATGCCCCAGACATCAAAGATTTCAATTTCTAGAATTGGTTTCAAAGGCATCTCATGCCTTCTAGAAACATTACCAGTCCTTTGACATCTATCACATTTGTGGACATACAGATTGGCATCTTTAAATAAGGTGGGCCAATAAAAGCCAGATTGCAGCACCTTTGCTGCTGTCCTCATACCACCAAAATAACCACCATAAGGTGAATCATGACGCTGCTGTAAAATTTCTTCTTTTTCTTCCTCCACTACACATCTCCTAATGATTTGATCAACACATTTTTTAAACATGTAAGGTTCATCCCACAGATAAAACCTGCTCTCATGTACCAACTTTTTCCTTTGTTGGTAACTCAACTCTTTAGGCAACACCCCACTAACTAAATAATTAGCCCAATCAGCATACCATGGGGTTGTTTAGGTGGCTACTACAAATAGCTGCTCGTCAGGAAAAGTTTCCCTAATAGCTTGCTCAACTTTCACCTTATCAGTTTGTCCTTCATTAAGCCTAGACAAGTGATCAGCCATTTGATTTTCAGTCCCTTTCCTATCTTTAATCTCCATATCAAACTCTTGAAGGAGAAGGACCCACCTAATTAATCTAGGTTTGGAATCTTTCTTTTCCACCAAATACTTAATGGAGAATGGTCAGTATACACAGTGACCTTGGTGCCTACCAAATAAGATCTAAATTTGTCAAAGGCAAACACCACAGCTAACAATTCCTTTTCAGTTACTGTATAGTTCAATTGGGCTCCATTTAAAGTACGGCTGGCATAATAAATAGAGTGGAAAACTCTATTTTTTCTTTGTCCTAAAACAGCTCCTACTGCCCAGTCACTAGCATCACACATTAACTCAAAGGGCAGTGACCAGTCAGGAGCTATGATGATGGGAGCAGAAATCAATTTCTGTTTTAGCTCCTCGAAAGCTTTTAAACAAGCCTCATCAAAATGAAAAGGAGTGTTGATTTCCAATAGATGACTAAGAGGTTTAGAGATTTTTGAAAAATCTTTGATGAATCTCCTATAAAATCCAGCATGTCCAAGGAAAGACCTTATCCCCTTTATGTTAACAGGGGGTGGCAATTTCTCAATTTGGTCTATTTTGGCTTTATCAACCTCTAATCCAGCTTTGGAGATTCTATGTCCTAACATAATACCTTCTTTTACCATAAAATGGCACTTTTCCCAATTTAAGACAAGATTTGTCTCTTCACATCTCTCAAGAACTTTTCCCAAATTGACTAGGCACTCCTCATAAGAATCCCCAAATACACTGAAATCATCCATGAAGACTTCTACAAACTGTTCTATCATATCAGTAAAAATGGCCATCATGCACCTTTGAAAGGTGGCTGGTGCATTGCACAGCCCGAAGGGCATTCTCCTAAAGGCAAAGATGTCATAAGGACAAGTAAATGTAGTCTTTGGCTGGTCCTCAGGAGCTAAGGCTATTTGATTGTAACCTGAATAGCCATCTAGAAAATAGTAATACTCTTTACCAGCCAATCTATCCAGCATCTGGTCTATAAAAGGCAAGGGAAAATGGTCCTTTCTAGTGGCTTTGTTGAGTTTTCTGTAGTCCATACAGATCCTCCAACCAGTAACAGTCCTAGTGGGTATTAATTCTTTTTTTTTTCATTTTCCACAACAGTGATTCCACCCTTTTTAGGGACACATTGCACTGGGCTGACCCAATTACTGTCAGAAACGGGATATATGATCCCAGCATCCAGCCACTTAATAATCTCTTTTTTTACAACCTCCTTCATAATTGGGTTAAGTCTCCTTTGTTGTTCTCTGGAGCTACTGGTTGGGTCAGTGAAAAGGATTTTATGCATACAATAAAAAGGATTAATGCCTTTTATGTCTGCTAAATACCAACCTATAGCTTTCTTAAAAAATTTTAAAACAGCCAAAAGTTGTTCTTCCTCAGAATCAGTGAGCAGGTTGGACACTATGACAGGCAAAGTGTCTTTTTCTCCTAAATAAGCATACCTAAGATGATTAGGCAGAGGCTTGAGCTCTAACACAGGTGGTTCTTCAATTGAGGGTTTGGGAATCTTTAACCCTCTCTTGGCAAGTTCTAAGGATTCAAAAAATTTATTCTTCCAAACCACATCAGTTCTAGAGTTTAACCACTTAACCACTTCCTCTGAATCAGCTTGACTGATTTCTAGATCTTCAAAACCAGAATTTCTTGTAGAGTCTAATGTAGACTCTTGTATGAATTTATCCTTGACTACATAGTCAATGATGTCCAGTCTTGCACAATCCTCAATATCCCTTGGATATTTCATGGCCTTCAGGATATTAAACTTAACTTGCTCTCCATTCACATTCATTGCTAATTCCCCCTCTTTAACATCTATAACAGCCCCACCAGTGGCTAAGAAAGCCCTTCCCAAAATAATTGGAACCTCTCGGTCTTCCTCATAATCCAAAATAATAAAGTCAGCAGGTAGAATGAATTTATCTACCTTTACCAAGACATTCTCAACTTTTCCTTCAGGATAAACTAGGGACCTATCAGCCAACTGTAAAGTGACAGTGGTGGGATCAGGTTCTCCTACCTTCAGCTTTTTGTACACACTCAAAGGCATCAAATTGATACTAGCACCTAAATCACACAATGCCCTGCCTATGTAATGGTCTCCTATGGTACATGGGATTGTAAAACTTCCAGGATCTCCTAGTTTATGAGGTATCTTGCTAAGCAGATATTGACTGCTCTCTTGTGTAAGAGCAACAGTCTCAAACTCTTCTAGCCTCCTTTTTCTTGAAAGAATTTCTTTCATGAATTTCACATAAGTGGGCATTTGTTCTAATGCATCCACAAATGGAATGTTGACATGCAACTGTTTCAGGAGGTCTAGAAATTTCCTAAACTAAGTGTCTTGCTTCTGTTTTGTAACCTTTGAGGAAAGGGTGGTGGAGGTCTTTTGAGACAACTGGAGTTTCCACAATTGACTTAGGTGATTGATCCTGCTGAACGGATTTTTCTATTAGAATATCCCCTAGAGATGGTTCAGGTTGAGTCTGAATCACTGGTTCAACCAGACTAGGTACAGGATCAATAGGAGCAGTTTCTTGAGAACTGTCCTAGACATCATTTGGGTGAACAGATTCAGAAGTCAATTCTTTCCTTTGCTGAGATTTTTCAGCTTCTCTTTTTTTTAATGTGGAAGGCCTAACCACAGCTTCTGGTTGATTTACAGATCTACCATTCCTAAGTTCTATCATGTGACATTGTTACTTATTTTTCTTAGGCTCTTCAGTATTACTAGGCAAAGCACCAAGAGGTCTGCTATTCAGAGTATTTGCTAAATGACCTAATTGAGATTCTAAATTCCTCAAAGATGCAGGAATACTTTGCACTACAGCTTCCAAGCTGTTTTGCTTAGTCTCATTCTTTGCTAAATATTCCCTCAATAAAGCTTCCAAGGAAGAGGTTGAAGATGGAATAATTTCACCAGTTTGGGATTGAGGGAATGGGACAGAAGTTTGAGCAGGAGATGGCCTGTGCATTTGTTGGAAATTTTGTTGGGGAAAGGGTGGTCTAGGTTGAGCATTAGAGGGCCTAGCTTGCTGCCCTTGCCCTTGAGAGTATTGAGGCTGCTGGTTCTGCCTCCAACTTTGATTAAAATTATTGGAAAAATTATTTTGGTTCCTATTTTGGTTCCCCACATAATATACAGACTCAGGATTGGATGGGCAGTTTTCAAACATGTGAAGCCCTCCACAGAAAACACAAGTTTCACCTGTGTTCACTGCATTAACTTGGGGTACTGGGCTTTGAAGTTGAGACAATCTTGCCTCAATGGCTTGACCCTGATTTTTCACTAAAGTTGTTAGTGCATCAAACTTGGCTGAGAGAACAGTTACAGTGTCAAGCTCATGTAAACCAGCTACTCTTCTTGACTGATTTCTATCCTCAGGCCATTGAGCATAATTTTGAGTCATTTGTTCCAACAACTCATGAGCTTGGTTAAAGGACATTGACATAAGCATGCCATTAGCAGCAGAATTTGCTAAGGCTCTGTTTTGGGTATTTAGGCTGTTGTAAAAAGTTTGTAACACTGCCCAAGGTGGCAAGCCATGGTTAGGACATTGCTTAAGAAGGATTTTAAATCTCTCCCGGACATCTACAAGGGTCTCACCATCTTTTTGCATGAAATTGGTGATGTCACATCTGATTTGCACTATTTTATTAGAAGGGAAAAATTTCATAATAAATTTTTCAGCCAGAGAATGTCAATCTGTTATGGAGTTGGATGGAAGGGAGTTCAACCACTCTTTGGCTTTGTCAACCAAAGAGTGAGGGAAAAGCTTCAATCTCAGCACATCATCTGAGACATTTGGAATCCTAAAAGTGTTAGCCACCTCTAGGAAATTCCTAAGGTGCTTGTGTGGATCATCCATCAAATGTCCATGGAATTGCCCCATATTTTGAAGCATAGTGAACATTACAGGTTCAAGCTTAAAGGGCATTCCATTGATAGGTTGGGAAATACTAGGATCTAATTCATCTAAAACTGGTATGATAAAGTCCATCATGGACCTATCATTGTCATTTATGAGCTGATTTTGGATCCTCTCAGGTCCTTCCTCATTTCCCTCTCCTTCATTTTCCATTTCTTCAAACTCAGGGTTTGGAATGTTCCTATTAGCTCTCTGGGCTCTTCCCCTAAGCCTAAAGGTTCTCTCTGGTTCAGGATCGAATGCTGCTAAGAAAGGGTGTGGAGTTGTACTCATGCACCCTTTTCAAACTAAAAGAAAAAAAATCTAACAAGCTAACGAAACCTAGATTAATAAATTTATATATATATATATTTACGCACGCAACAAACAAACAAACAAGAACCTGCAAACAGAAAAGTCCCAAACAGTTTATGATCAAACAGATGTAATAGGCAGGAGTTACCACAAACAGAATCAAAACTAAAAAATAGAAACAACTACTAAATAAGAATTCAAATGACTAAACTAAAAATAGCAAACAGTAACTATGCAGAAATAACAATCACACATAGAAATTTGATCAGAAAAATACTTCGATCCCCGGCAACAGCGCCAAAAACTTGTTGGCTCTTTGCAACAGTGTGCAAGAACACGCGCAAGCATACGCAACAACAAGTAATATAGGGCTTTTATGAGTCCCAAATATCGTTCCCTCAAGGATCTATTGCATTTTTATAACTTAACTAATTAGAGATTGTTAATCAGCACAAGATTTAAAAATAAAATCACATAAGAAAAAATGATTGGGAGTGTAGTTATAAACAGAAAAAGATTTAATTGCCAAAGATTTTTTTATAAAGGAATCAGTAACTAGAAAATTTAAGAGTTATGGTGAATTTTTACTGAGAGTAATTCTGAAATGAATAGAATAATTTGTAAGAAAAATAGATTGAGTTTCGGTTCCCCTTCCCCACAGCCTCCAAATAAGTGCTAAAACAGTTTCCTAAAATCAATTCCCATGTGTTTAACCCTCTCTAACTGCTTTTAATCTCTTAAAAAAATTATTATCATTTACCATCAATTGCACATCTCTGTGCTAAAAGAAGGAATGAACATTAAAATCAACCAACACATCATGGAGGCTGTTCTCATCTCTGAGTAACATCCCTTGAGAATTTCCACCCTCAAGTCCATGTGTTCAACCCAATTTTGGCTTTAGTCATTTCTCAATGACTAAATCCTGAAATATTATCCTATAATTAGGCCTTAAAAATAGCATAAATGAAAATTAACACAGCATTGAACAAAATGGGAATCAATATTAAGTAACTGAAATTTACACAAATTCAAGACTGAGGTTCGGGTACCTACACCCAACCTTAGTGAAATTAGCTCATACCCATAAGGGTTAAGCTTTAAACAACAACTGAACGTTCAAATTAAAAACTAAAAAAAACTCAGAAATCAAAGGTGCAGCAAGAGTCCTAACAACCGGACAACCTCACTGCTGCACCAACAAGTTCAGGACCAAAATAAGCATTACAGAAAAAAATAAAAATGAAAAATGTTTACAAACTATTTAGAAAAGATAGATGCAGAAAGAGATGGCCCTCACATTCACTGTTCTTCCACTATTTATAGCACCCTCCTCGCACATGCATGGGTTATGGGTCCACTTCTTGCAGCCCCCACGTATTGCGCTCCCAAGCTGTAGCAGGTATGACGCGCCTTTTGTGCGTTGCAAGGTGGTCCCCAGTTGCTCTCATCCCTTTCTCAGTCAATGGGAGTTTTCTTTTTCTACCCGTACACTGGACTGCGCACAGAAATTAGTCCACCTCCACTCACAACAGATTCTCACTCACCCACTCAACAAAAGGTGTTGTTTGGCATTTTCTGAATCACAAAATAGTGTTAGGGTTTCTTTTTGGACCGTGGATGAAGGGTGATTTGGAGTAATGAGCTGCAGATCGACGGCGATCTGACCTTGGAAGCTGATCTGGGACAGGGGTGGAACGATTTGGCTGAGGTGGGGACTGCAATCGTGTGGCAGCTAGGGTTTCTGGCTCCTTTTTTCTTTCTTACACGAATGCCTCCTGCCCTCTTCCTTTCTCCTTTCTTATTTTTCTTTTTGGGCCGGGTTTGGTTGTGGGCTTCGCATATGCACAGCCCACCTCCTATTTTTTCTTTCTTTTGGGCTTTAAAAGTTCAGCCCACTTCTTTGTCTTCTTTCTTTTCTTTTTGATTTGCTTGTAAAATATAAGTAAGTGGGCCTGAAAAATAAAATAGAAGCCCATTAGCATTTAAATCAACAATAATTCAGCTCCATGTAATTGGGGTATCAATTGACACAAAAAGTATATATTTCTTTGCTTTTTCATACTAAAAACCATATGTTTTAAGTCTCATTTCATGGACTTATCACCTACCATCACCCTCAACGGGTGTGGTTGAACAGAAGAGGGGAACAAGCCCCAGTACCAAGAGGTTACCTTATATTTATTTCCCAAAGCTCTGCTACAGCTTACTCTTTACACTTGGTACACCATTGAATGCCTACACATAGGACATTCCCAATCACTTACAACTCACACAATACATGCAATTTACAATTAACATGCATTGGCTCAATAACTTACCTCAATCCACTTGTCCAGGACCAAGGGCAATCCACTGATTTACTGTTCAGGGTTCAAGTCAACGTACGGCAACCTATGCAAACATATACAACTATCAGTATACGTCAAATTCCATAAAACGCTAAAACTACAAAATCCACCCATTCCTCCCTTGGAGGTTCGGCCACTTTAGTGTTATTTAGGGATTTATTTTTCTAAATTTTCTTTCTCATTTTATTACCCTTCCATAGGTTGCCAAAAGGCTAGTTGAATCGTCGTTTCACCGTTTTACATCTTTTACGCATCGTTTGCTAAATCTTTCACTCTAGGCTCTTTTATGCCAAATGACACCATTCATTATTTTTCATTAGTTCTTCCACTTTACAACCACAACACAAACCCATCTAATTACTATTTAAAGCATGAAACATCATCCAAGTAATTTACACAATATCATTTTATCTCTTTTTGCCTTAAGGCCGATTTGCACACTAATCCACATCCAAGGAATTTCCATCAATTCTAACCACTCCACACCTCATATCATCATATTATATCATCATACAATCATACAAAAACTCACCAATACACTCCCAACACATTTTCAAAATTCAAAGTCTTGACACCCAAAAATTTACTAAGTTAAAAATCAACATTTTTCCTCAATAATTTTTATTGCATTTCTAGCTTTAATGCATCATTCTAAGACATTATCCTCTAATACACATTTCCCAATTCAGCTCTCTAACATCACGCATCTTACATGCAAAGTTTATGCCTCAAATTAAAATCACAATCAAACCATGTAAATGGGATGAAAATATACTCACAACCAAGGCTAGATGCTACCCCTACACTTGTCCAAGCAATGGAAGATCAAGTAGCTCCATGAACATCCATTTTTCCCCAAAAATTCGCAGCTGTATATGGGCAGGATCTCCTCAATGGCGCGGTTTCAAGGGAAATGGATACCACCAATGTGTTCGGAAGGTTGTTTCCAACAAATTTCAACACAAATTTTGTTGGATTTGGTGGAGAAATGAGTGATTAAAGTGAGGAGAAAGTTTGAAAGAAAATTGGGGAGAAAGAAGGAGGGCTGCGCGGTTTTGGGAGAGAGAAAGAGAGGAAGAAAGTGATGATGAATAGTGGTGATGAGGTGGATAAGTGGATTTTAAGTGGGGTGGGTCCCACGCCACCTCACGCGATTTCAAATTCATCTGACTTTCACTAAACGTCCGTATATTCAAAGCTTATTTAGAAACTCTAATTTTTAACATTGACCATTGTCCCTTAATTATACTTTATCATATGAATCCGGAGTTTTCCGGTCATTCGGAGAAAATGCTATTTTAAGCTATTTCGCGCGTCGTTGGCACGCTTCCCCAAACTGACTTAATTCCATCAAATATTTCCAAAAATCATATTTCCTAACCCTATAAACCATTTATAACTCATATTTGGAACCTAGAGCTCAAAACTCAACTGGCATGTTTTACGGTGCAATCGTACTGCGGTATTTTTACCCGCGAAAAACACTATTCACTGATTTTTCTGAAACTTGCCTATCCACTCAATTTTTCATTCTGAATCCATTTCCATGGTTATTTTTACCATCTGAGACCTTCTACTCAATTTTTATCTTCCTAGGGTTGTATTGGCTAATTACTGTTTTGCCCTTTCTTTGTATTTTGGCCTAATCTTTAGGATTTTCACTAATTCTTCACTTAATCACTCATTTAACATTTTAAATACTTAATTTAAAATTGCGAGGTATTATAGCTGCTATAAATCATTCAGATGATGAAATCAAAATATTTTATGATTGCAGGTTGTTGAATTCATATCGGTTATATTTCCTTTCGTTACTTAGAATAACCTTTTTCTAACTTTATTTGAATTTATTGTTTATATATGATAGGTATGTGTCCGCATGTGAAGTTGCTTGGAGAATATTCGGATTTGAGATTCATTACAGATTCCCCCTGTTCGGTGATTGCCATTTCACTTACTGATATGCGATCAGCATATAGGAAATTACAAGACAAAAAGAAGAAGAAAATGACTCAATCAATGCAAGAAAGGCAGAGAAAAAGAGTAAAAACATCCAAAGTCTGAATATCAAGGAAGATGCACAAAAGAAGGCAAAAACATTGCAAAAGAGACCTAGGTTCTCACGCTCACAGCGCGGGGATGGCGCTCTGAGCGTGGGAGGAGAAAAATTGGCAGAAGGTCCCGCGCTGTGTAACGCCCTCCCTTGTATGCATCCAAGAGAGTCGTTTGCTAAGCGGAATTAGAGTCGTTAACGTCACATGAGCTAACAAAGCAGTATACAAATCCGTATAAAAATTTCATCACTTAAATTCTTTTCACAAGGTTTCCCAAAATAGCCATTGTTCATAAAAGTTCAAGCTAACATAAATATGATAAAGACTACAGTTATCCAAAAGTACCAAAACATCAATCATTACAGTTATCCATTTTAAACAAACGGCAATAGTGGTAATCCACGCATCAGCAATCAACAGCAAACATCACGTCTTCAAGTGCTTTTATGTCCTCCTGCCATTTAGGAAAATAGCAGCCCCGAAGGGGTGAGAATAATCCCAGTAGTGTGGCAATAAAACCAGTAATATAACAATATTAACTAGGCACAAAATCATAAACAGTCACTTCAACATATCCTTGTTCCTTTTCCTTTTTATCATATTCATATATTGCGTATATAACGCCTTTCCTTTGCGCTTTTAGCACCGTCGTGCGCGCACTTCACAGTGGAATCAAATATCCCTTGGCACCTGAGCTCCATGTGGATTCCATCTGTGGGCCTATGCGGACTGATGCCAAGTGTCCCATACCCCGGTACCTTGGGGATGCCTATATGATGCTTGCTCAAACACATGGTCCTGTACATAACTATTCTAGAACAAGGCCTATATGATCTTGTTACATGCATGACATGCTATGCTTTCACACACAAAGCGTAAAAATGCGGTATAATGTAAGATGCATGCTTATATACCTTTCATATGCGTTATGCTGCCACATAACGTCTTTTCCTCATAATCATATAGCCATCACGGCACATTTTTGGCAGTTTCCTTACAACATAATGGAACATAATATTTTTACGGCATATGGAGCATCATGTCACAATTCTATACCAATAGTCAATAGTCACATTAGGCATCATCGCCTGACACTTACCTTTGCGTGCCTTAAATATTACCAAACAGCAGCGAAGTATCTCACTTCTTAAGCGCACCTAAATCATTTACAACTAATCATTTACAGTGGCTATTTACAGCAGCAAAACAGTGAGCATACAGCAGTGTTTACAGCAGCAAAACAGTGAGCATACCGCAGCAAAACAGTGAGCATACAGCAGCAAAACAGTGAGCATTTACAGCAGCAAAACAGTGAGCATACAGCAGCAAAACAGTGAGCATACAGCAGCAAAACAGTGAGCATACAGCAGTGTTTACAGCAGCAAAATAGTGAGCATACAGCAGCAAAACAGTGAGCATACAGCAGCAAAACAGTGAGCATTTACAGCAGCAAGGCAGTGAGCATACAGCAGCAAAACAGTGAGCATACAGCAGCAAAACAGTGAGCATACAGCAGTGTTTACAGCAGCAAAATAGTGAGCATACAGCAGCAAAACAGTGAGCATTTACAGCAGCAAGGCAGTGAGCATACAGCAGCAAAACAGTGAGCATACAGCAGCAAAACAGTGAGCATTTACAGCAGCAAAACAGTGAGCATACAGCAGCAAAACAGTGAGCATACAGCAGCAAAACAGTGAGCATACAGCAGCGTTTACAGCAGCAAAACAGTGACGTTTAAAACAGAAACAGTGACGTTTTTAAAACAGAAACAGTGGCACTTTGGACTTCCAAAACAGTGGCATAAATCTTGGTTTTTGGACATTGAAACAGTGGCATATTATGGATTAAAACAGTGGCATTTTATGCATACAAACAGTGGCATAGAAGGACTAAAACAGTGGCATTTGATGCATAAAAACAGTGGCATTTTATGCATATAAACAGTGGCATATGATGACTAAAACAGTGGCACATTATGCAAAAAACAGTGGCATATGATGACTTAAAACAGTGGCATATTATGCATAAAAATAGTGGCATATGATGACTAAAACAGTGGCACATTATGCATAAAACAGTGGCATATGATGACTTAAAACAGTGGCACATTATGCATAAAACAGTGGCATATGATGACTTAAAACAGTGGCCTTTTATGCATAAAAACAGTGGCATTTTAAGCATGGAAACAGTGACATTTCATGACTAAAACAGTAGCTTAAGGGCACTAAAACAGTGACATATATGTGCAGAAACAGTGGCATATAATGTGCAGAAACAGTGGCATGTAATGTGCAGAAACAGTGGCATATATGTGCAGAAACAGTGGCATATAATGTGCAGAAACAGTGGCATGTAATGTGCAGAAACAGTGGCATTTTAGTGATGATTTTGAGGGACCGAAACAGTAGCATTTCATCTTTAAAACAGTGGCACATCAAACCGAAACAGTGGCACATTTCTTCTTCAAAACAGTGGCATATCCATACAAGAAATAGTGGCATAAGCTTAAACATAACCATAAGATTTTTATGCATACAAATCATCATGAAATGACTCCATACTTATACTTTAATCATGCTCAACCAAGGATCCAAAGCAACACATATACAAGGAGACATTCAAGCATACATACATGGCTACACAAAGAAAGAGTTCTAAGTTCAAGGCCTACCTCTTGTAGCACACACTTCACCACACCCTTCTAGCTCTACTTCACAACAAGTCCTCTCTTCCTAGGAGGTTCAATGCGCACACAAAGTGAGGATGAACACACTAGGACAGCTTCAAGGTTGAGGATCAAGGCTTGCACTAGCTTGATGTATGGTCACGGTTGAGGTGAGGGAAGGAGGAAGTTGGCTAGGCAAAGTCTTCTTGCTCCAAGGAGGCTTGTTGGTGCGGCTAGAGAGAGTGAGGAGGAGGAGGAGAGTTGGCTGCACTTGCACATGAAGCCAGCCCCTTCCTCATGCGCAAATTTAAAGGGAAAAGGGAGGAGGAGTTGCTATGATTAACCATCATCTGATTACTTGAAGGGATGGGGCTGCATACAAGGGCTGAATCAAGCAAGGGTTTGCTTCTAATTTACTCTATTCACATGCAAGAGGGTGAGGGGGATATGTTCAGCTTTGAGGGCTGTTCTAAGTCAGAGAAATTTCTGCACAATTGACCATGATTTGCGCACCTAGAGGAGTGGAAAGGAAGTGTCATGAGCACATGCAAGAGCTTTGCTAAGTCAACAAGTAAAACAACCATGTGGCAGCCCAAAAATCTGCACTTAGGCAGCCTTGGTGCGCAATGATGAGAGGGAAAGAGGTGCATCAAGAGTGCAGTTTTGTGACAGCCCAAATTCAGATTTTGGAGCTGCACAAAATGATGAAAATGCAGCCAAAAATCCTCTTATGATGCATGTGAAAACAAGGCAGGTTTGGCTCATGATGGGCTGCAAAAGCTTGCCAAAAATCTGCACAAAACAGTGTCATGATGGAAGTGCAAGAGGGTTCTCCAAGTCAACAAGTTAGGCAGTTTGTGTCATAAAAAAAATCTGCACCATGACCCCTCCCATGTGCGCCAAAATGGGGAAATAAGCAGCCTAAAATCATGCTCTAAGGTCCATGTGTCTTCCATGCAATGTGGTTTAAATCAAGTGATGCATAAACAAGGTGAGGTGGTGGTTTAACAAGAGAAAATGACAGCTTACTAAGTCCTTAATCACCCTCCTTTGTGCGCAAGAAAGAGAGGGAATTATCCTAGCCATGTGAGAGTTACTTGATACACAAGACACCTTAGTTGGACAAGGCTTAGGGAGGATAAGGGTGGACACAACCTTGGGCTGAATTAGCTTGATCCAAGAGCCATCCTTGGGCCATTGGCCCCACACACAAAAGGATCCAATCACAAATCCAATAGCAACAAGTCCACACACACACACTAGCCCACATCCAAACACTAATGCCTTCTAACACACACTCACATTACTTATATGATTAAATTCACATGTCTACATATGTACCCTCCTATGATTTAATTTAATTAATTACCTTAATCTTATCCAAGGATAAGGTCAACCAATTCACAAGCCATTACACATAAGCCATACATCCGAATTCTACACATGTACATATAGCATATAGTACTTAGGTATTTTACTAATTATGCGGGATGTTACACGCTGAGAGCGCGAGATCCGCGCCATCAGCGCGGGAGAGCAGGAATTGGCAGAAACTCCCACGCTGACAGTGCGGGAGTGGGCTGTCAGCGTGGGAGGCGCGAAAGGATGGGAATTCAAAATTCACAAATTAGGTCAAAGTCTCTTATAAAAAGAGACTCAACCTTTGAAGGCAAGGACACATCAGAATAGACCACAAAACCTAGAGAAGCAGATCCGGCTGAAGGAGGAAGGCGTTCTTCGCGTTCGTCATTCCGTTCTTGTAATCTTCTTTTATTTTCATTTTCAATTGATGTTGAAATCAGATCAGCGATCATGATGTTGATTGGCTAGATCTATTTCTGTAGTCAGGGGCATAATCCCTTTGTGAACAATTGTTACAAGGATTGAATCATTATATGTATTGATTTTAATATATTTCATCTTTATCTTGCGCGTATTGATATTATTTCTGTTAGATCTGATCAACCTAATAGGGAATGATATTCTGGGGATCAGGGTTCGCAATAGGAATATTGGAATACTGATCCTGAAAGGGGATAAATATGACTCTCCATGCATGTTCTAGGGATAGACTTGTATGGATTGCAGTCGTGGGATTTATCTACATAATGCTTATTTTCAGGCGGGATTACTAAGGGATTAGGGTTCCAACTGAAGTAAAGGGTTAGATCACCAAGGGATTGGGATCTAACTAATTATTTCTAAAAGATGATAATTTGTCTGAATTGTTAATTTCGATAAGTATTGTGAATCGATCCAAAGTAAAATTGGGAACAATTGGTGAATGTACCCTGGCTACAGTCTTCTTCATCACTTCTTCTACAAAAACATTTTCTTCATTTATTTTAAGTCTTTTTCATAAAAACCTAAAAACAAGTCTTTACATTTTTAATTAGTACCATAGTGTGGAAACACCAATCGATTCATCTAACTTAAGAGGACTGGTTATAGTAGTAATTGTTTTCCAATCCCTGTGGAGACGATCTTATTTATCACTTTTATTACTTGGAACGATCGGTACACTTGCCGAGATCGCAACAAGTTTTTGGCGCCGTTGCCGGGGATTGTGTTTCAATATTACAAATAACCGTAGATTCTTGAGATTAGATTCCTACTTTTTTTATTCTTTTTATCTTGTTTGTGTTGTTCAGGTGCTACTAATAATTTTCTCTGATTTTTATGCGAGGTAGACTTCCGCCTAAAGACTTTGTAATAGATTCTGAAATTACAAGGACAGAAAAGCAATTAAGGAAGGCTGCTAGACAGATCATTTGGGAAGATTTGAAGCATATACCTTTACAACCAATTCAAGAGATGGCAGAAAACAACAATGCTGGTCATGGACGAGGAGGAAATGCCAACAATCAACCTCCAAGACTGTTGAATACAATTCTGACTCCAGTATTCAATAGGGCCAATTCAAGCATAGTAAGGCCAAATGTGGGGGCCAACAATTTTGAACTCAAGCCATCATTAATTTCTTTGGTGGAAAGGGTTCAATTTTCTGGTGCTGATGACGAAGATCCACATGAGTTGATAGACCGATTCTTGATGGTCTGTGATACAACCAAACACAATGGAGTATCTACAGATGCTATCAGGCTTCGGTTGTTCCCTTTCGCTGTTAAGGGAAAAGCATTAAGGTGGATCGAACGACAGCCAGCAAACAGCATCCTTACATGGGAAGATCTGTCCAGCAAATTCTTTGATCATTTCTTCTCCATGGAAAAATATAATCAGCTGGTGAATGAAATCACAAACTTTCGCCAGTTGGAAGGAGAATCGCTCTGTGCAACATGGAACAGATTCCAGGAACTAAACAGGAAATGTGCACATTACGAAGGAGATGATGACAGAAAAGTGGTGATATTTTTCAATGGAATCACCCCTGAAACAAGAATGATAATAAATAGCGCCGCTGGAGGTTCTATTCGGGAAAGCACATCTGAGCAGGCTATTGAGTTGATCAAAAAGCTTGCAAGAAATGAAAATGAAAGTGTGCTAGTTCCCACACAAAGAGCAGTAACAAAACCAGCAGATAGTGATGTAATATCATTATCTAAAAAGTTTGACAGCTTAAGTGAAAAATTTGACAAGTTTCAAGTGTCAAAGGTTCAAACAACTACACTGATTTGTGACCAATGCCAAGAAAGTCATGAATCCAGTGAGTGTCCAAATCCATCATCCGAAGATTCACTTCAACAATTACAGGTGAATGGGATCTGGTACGATCAGCGTCCTCAACAACAAAATTTCCAGCGAAATCAAAATTTCCCTGGTGGTAACAACAATTTTCAACGGAGGACTCAAGGATCAGGTATGGATTTTAAAACTAACAATAATTATACTCAATCTTCACAGACTCAGCAAAAAGAGCCAGCCGAGTGGGAAAAAGCTTTCGCTCAAATGGCTAAGGCTTCCAATGATATGGCTCAACATACCAATGCTTTCATGGAAGAAACCAGAGCCAACAATAAAAACACAAATGCTTCCATTAAAAATCTGGAGAATCAGATAGGCCAGCTAGCCAAACAATTTTCAGAAAGAATTCCAGGTACCTTTCCAAGCAATACAGTCAACAATCCAAAGGATGACTGTATGGCTGTTACAACAAGAAGTGGTAAGATACTAACAGTTCCAACAAAACCACCTATGAATTTGGAAAAAGGGAAAGAGGAACAAGAGAAGGAAGCAATTGAACCAGAGATTGAGGTAATTATAACAGAAAAAGAAAAGGAAGTCAGGATTGAACAAGAGCAGGTTGCAGAACAACCGGTAGTGGCAAAAGAAAAGCATGAGTTAAGCCACGAATATGTTATGTCTAAGGCACCCTATCCAGAAAGATTCAAGAAGGGAGCCTACAACAAACATTATGATAGATTCTTGGACATTTTCAAGAAACTACATATCAATATTCCTTTTGCGGAAGCCCTAGCAAATATGCCGGGGTATGCAAAATTCATGAAGGATCTTTTATCCAGGAAACAAAAACTGCAGGAATGCCAAACTGTAACACTCACTGAAGAGTGTAGTGCTTTTATCCAGCAGAAAATTCCAGATAAGCTGAGTGATCCAGGAAGTTTTAATATTCCTATTGCTATTGGTGATATTGGCATTGGGAAAGCTTTATGTGATCTCGGGGCTAGCATTAATCTAATGCCCTTATCAGTTTACAAATCGTTGGGGATTGAGGAATTGAAACCCACCGAGGTATCACTCCAATTGGCTGACAGATCCGTAAGGAAACCTAATGGTATCATAGAAGATATTCTTGTCAAGGTTGATAAGTTTATCTTTCCTGCAGACTTTGTGGTATTAGATATGGGAGAAGGGAGTGAGAAACCCATGTTATTAGGAAGACCCTTTTTGGCTACAGCCCGAGCCCTAATTGATGTTGAACAAGGGATGATTAAACTGAGAATGAACGATGAGGAAATTATCTACAATGTTTCAGAAGCTATGAAGAGACCTGCTGAGAATAATGATTGTTTCCAAGTTGATTCTGTTCAACATAAGAAAGAACGACCTCAAGAGATTGATTATGAGTTGAAGGCTCGTGATTATGTACCTTTTGAAAAAGAAGGGATTACTGTGGAGGTGCTGAAAGAAAAAGCTGAAGACATAGAGGTTGGTGCCCCTAAAGTTGAGTTGAAACCCTTACCAGACACTTTGAAATATGTGTTTTTGGGAGATGGTAATACTTATCCGGTAATCATCAACAAAGATCTATCCGAAGGTCAAGAAAAGGAGCTGGTGGAAGTTTTAAAAGCTCATAAAACCGCAATAGGATGGTCTATTGCTGATTTGAAGGGCATAAATCCTTCTTTTTGTACACATAAGATTCTCATGGAAAATGATATTAAACCCGTGAGACAACCACAAAGGAGATTGAACCCAACAATGAAAGAGGTGGTAAGGAAAGAGGTTGTAAAGCTTCTTGATGCAGGAATGATTTACCCAATTTCTGATGCTGCCTGGGTAAGTCCGGTTCAAACAGTGCCAAAGAAGGGTGGTGTAACAGTAATTACCAATGCAAAACAAGAGTTGATTCCAACCAGAACTATCACGGGTTGGAGAATGTGTGTTGATTACAGGAGGTTGAACACAGCTACACGGAAAGATCATTTTCCACTACCCTTTATTGATCAAATGCTGGAAAGATTGGCGGGCCACTCTTATTATTGCTTCTTGGATGGGTATTCAGGCTACAACCAAATACCTGTAGCTCCTGAAGACCAGGAAAAGACAGCTTTTACTTGCCCATTTGGAGTCTTTGCATACAGAAGAATGCCATTCGGCCTTTGCAATGCACCTGCCACATTCCAAAGGTGCATGCTGTCCATTTTTTCAGATATGGTGGAGAAAGGTCTAGAGGTATTTATGGATGACTTCTCTGTTTTTGGCTCTAATTTTGATTTTTGTTTGAACAATTTATCTAAAGTTCTGAAAAGATGTAATGAGACAAATCTGGTTCTAAATTGGGAAAAGTGCCATTTTATGGTAACTGAAGGTATAGTGCTGGGACACAAAATTTCTAATGCAGGGATTGAAGTTGATAAAGCAAAATTAATGTTAATTGAACAACTTCCCATTCCTGTAAATATAAATGCTGTTAGGAGTTTCCTAGGACATGCAGGTTTTTACAGGCGGTTCATCAAGGATTTCTCCAAGATTGCTAAACCATTAAGCCAACTCTTGGTGAAAGACTCTGAATTTGTGTTTGATGATGCTTGTTCAAAGGCCTTCCATGTGTTAAAAGAAAAGCTTACTACAGCTCCAGTGCTTACAGCTCCCGATTGGAACCTTCCATTTGAACTCATGTGTGACGCCAGTGCGTATGCAATTGGTGCAGTCCTTGGTCAGCGTAAGGAAAAATTATTACATGTCATTTACTATGCTAGCAAAGTTTTGAATGATGCTCAGATTAATTATGCAACAACTGAGAAAGAAATGTTAGCAGTAGTTTATGCACTGGACAAATTTAGACCTTACTTGTTAGGATCTAAAATTGTTGTTTTTACTGACCATTCTGCTATTAAGTTTTTGATGACTAAGCAGGACGCTAAACCACGATTGTTAAGGTGGATGCTACTTTTTCAAGAATTTGATTTGGAAATTCGGGACAAAATTGGAGTAGAAAACAAAGTGGCTGATCATCTCTCTAGAATCCAGGCAAAAGAACTACAAGATAGTTCAGAAAAAGAAATCAATGATTATTTTCCTGATGAGAAGGTGATGGCAGTCTTTGTTCCTCCATGGTTCGCAGATTTTGCCAACTACAAAGTGGTAAGAGAGTTGCCTCCTAACCTTACAAGGCAACAACAGAAGAAATTTCTGCGAGAAGTAAGGCGTTATTTCTGGGAGGATCCACATCTATATTTCCAATGTGCTGATGGGATCCTTCGCAGATGTGTTCCGGAGTTTGAAGTGAGCCAGATTTTATGGCATTGCCATTCTTCTAACTATGGAGGCCATTTTGGGGGCAATAGAACCGCGCAGAAAGTTTTGCAAAGCGGTTACTACTGGCCAACACTTTTTAAGGATGCAAGAGATTGCGTAGAAAAATGTGATAAATGTCAGAGGACAGGAAATATCTCACGAAAGGATGAGATGCCTCTGAATAATATTTTAGAGGTGGAACTATTTGATGTTTGGGGCATTGATTTTATGGGTCCATTTCCATCTTCTTATTCTAACCAATATATCCTTGTGGCTGTGGATTATGTCTCTAAGTGGGTAGAAGCTGCTGCTCTTCCCACTAATGATGCTAAGGTGGTTGTAAATTTTCTAAGGAAAAATATTTTTACAAGGTTTGGAGTGCCTCGAGCTATCATTAGTGATGGGGGTACTCACTTTTGTAACAAACATTTTGAGGGTTTGTTGGATAAATATGGAGTGAGACACAGGATAGCCACACCATATCATCCTCAAACTAGTGGGCAAGTGGAAGTCTCCAATAGGGAGATACAAAGAATCCTAGAAAAGACAGTAGGGATTTCTAGGAAAGATTGGGCCAAAAAGCTTGATGATGCACTTTGGGCATACAGAACTGCATTCAAAACTCCAATCGGCATGTCACCTTATCAGTTGGTGTATGGCAAACCTTGTCATTTACCAGTGGAGTTAGAACACAAAGCTTTGTGGGCTACAAGGTTTTTAAATTTTGAACTATCCGGAGCCCAAAAGAAGAGAATATTGCAGCTAAATGAGCTAGATGAGTTCAGAAGAACTGCTTATGAAAGTGCACAAATTTATAAAGAAAAGACAAAGCTGTGGCATGATAGCAGGATCAAGCACAAAGAGTTTGCACCTGGTCAACAGGTATTATTGTACAATTCTCGATTGAAGTTGTTTCCAGGAAAACTTAAATCTCGTTGGTCTGGTCCCTTTATAGTGAAGAATATATTTCCATATGGCACCATTGAAATCTCTCCCCTGAATGATGAGAGATCCTTTAAGGTAAATGGAAATCGGCTCAAGTTTTACTATGGAGAACCTGTGAATAGAGAGACAATTTCTGTCTCTTTAACTTCACCCGATTAAACATGGTTCCAGTCAGGCTCGTGACATTAAACAAGCGCTTACTGGAGGCAACCAGTAGATCTCAATATTTCATTTTTTTTTAAAAAAAAAAAAAAAAAAAGAGGGTTAAGTCCACGCTGATAGCGTGGTTCCCACGCTATCAGCGTGGATCAGCAGAAAACAACAGAGAGTACCGCGCTGAGAGCGCGAGATCCGCGCCATCAGCGCGGTAAGGGAAAAAAGGGCAGTGCTAACCGCGCTCACAGCGCGGGAATGGCGCTGCGAGCGCGGGAGTCGCGTCCAGATTTAAAAAGGGGACTTTAACCCTAAATTCCCCACTCTTCCCCCCTCTCTCTCGCCGCCACCCTCCCTCCTCTTCCCTTTCCCCTTCTTCTTCTTCATTCTTCTCTCCCCATTTTCTTTTCTTCTCCCCACTTCCCTCATCACCACCATC
>JAVKPL010013815.1:0-79041 GCA_032173675.1 Gastrolobium villosum | reverse complement strand
ATGTATGAATATGATGAAAACGAAAAAGGAAAAGGAACAAGGATATGTTGAAGTGACTGTTTATGATTTTGTGCCTAGTTAATACTGTTATATTACTGGTTTTGTTGCCACACTACTGGGATTATTCTCACCCGGCTGCTGACGAACAGCGGCTATTTTTGGAAAACGTTTGTGAAAGGGATTTTTGAAAGACTTAAGTGCTGAAATTTTTACAGTACACCTTACGGGTGGTGTTTTTATGAGCAAACGAACTCCGATTTACTATTATTTTATATGCACGCGAAGCCCCAAACGTGCTCTTTCTAAATCACTTGAAATATTTTTTATCATTGATATGCGATCAGCATATAAGGAATTCTAAGATAAAAAGAGGAAGAATGTTACTTAATCTGATGCAAGAAAATGGCAAAATCAATGTTAATTTGTCAAATATCTTAATCTGAGGTTATGTACTGATTTTATGTTGATTTCATAGGAGAAATGCACAAATTGGAGCTGAAAAGGACAAAGTGAAACTAAAGGCTCACGCTACGAGCGTGGGAATGGCGCTTGCAGCAAATTCAGATTTTAAATTCGAAATTTGAATTCAAATTTATTTTAATTAAATCTTTCCGTTAAACGTTTCTGTAATAAATTCATACTTTAATATTTCCGTTATAACGTTTATGTAATAAATTGTAAGGTTTCCGTTATACGGGCAATATTGGAATTTCACGCTCACAGCGCGGGAATGGCGCTCAGAGCGTGGGAAGAAGAAAATTGGCAGAAGGTCCCGCGCTGAGAGCGCGGGAGTGGCGCTGTCAGCGTGGGAGGCGCGAAAGGATGGAAATTCAAATTTCACATTTTAGGTCAAAGTCTCTTATAAAAAGAGACTCAACCTTTGAAGGAAAGGATATCTCAGAACACACATCACAAGACCTAGATCCGGCTGAAGGAAGAGGGCGTTCTTCGCGTTCGTCATTCCATTCTTGTATTCTTCTTTATTTTCTTTTTCCAGTTTATGTTGAAATCAGATCAGCGATCATGATGTTGATTGGCTAGATCTATTTCTGTAGTCAGGGGCATGATCCCTTTGTAAACAATTTCTACAAGGATTGAATCATTCTATGTATTGAATTAATATATTTCATCTTTTATCTTGAGCGTATTGATATTATTTCTATTAGATCTGATCAACCTAATAGGAAATGATATTCTGGGGATCAGGATTCACAATAGGGATGTTGGAATACTGATCCTGAAAGGAGATAAAGATGACTCTCCATGCATGTTCTAGGGATAGACTTGTATGGATTGCAGTCGTGGGATTTATCTACATAATGCTTATTTTCAGGCGGAATTACTAAGGGATTAGGGTTCCAATTGAAGTAAAGGGTTAGATCGCCAAGGGATTGGGATCTAACTAATTATTTCTAAAAGATTATAATTTGTCTGAGTTGTTAATTTCAATAGGTTTTATGAATCAATCCGAAGTAAAATTGGGAACAATTGGTGAATGTACCCTGGCTACAGTCTTCTTCATCACTTTTTCTACAAAAACATCTCTTCATCTATTTTAAATCTTTTTCAGAAAAATACAAAAACAAAACTTTTACTTTTATTGTTATTTAATTTAAATTACAATTATTAATCAACAACCACTCGATTTATCTAACTTAAGAGGACTGGTTATAGTAGTAATTGTTCATCAATCCCTGTGGAGACGATACTTACTTATCACTTTATTACTTGGAACGATCGGTGCACTTGCCGAGATCGCAACAAGTTTTTGGCGCCGTTGCCGGGGATTGTGTTTACAATATTACAAATAACCTTAGATTCTTGAGATTAGACTTTTTGTTTTTCTTTTATCTTAATTGTGTTGTGCAGGTGTTACTAATAATTTTCTCTGAATTTTTATGCGAGGTAGACTTCCACCTAAAGACTTTGTAATAGATTCTGAAATTACAAAGACAGAAAAACAACTAAGGAAGGCTGCTAGACAGATCATTTGGGAAGATTTGAAGCACACATCTTTACAACCAATTCAAGAAATGGCTGAAAACAACAATGTTGGTCATGGGCGAGGAGGAAATGCCAACAATCAACCTCCAAGACTGTTGAATACAATTCTGACTCCAGTATTCAACAGGGCCAATTCAAGCATAGTCAGGCCAAATGTGGAGGCTAATAATTTTGAACTCAAGCCATCATTAATTTCTTTGGTGGAAAGGGTTCAATTTTCTGGAGCTGATGATGAAGATCCACATAAGTTTATGGACCGGTTCTTGATGGTCTGTGATACCACCAAACACAATGGGGTATCTACAGATGCCATCAGGCTTCGGTTGTTTCCTTTCGCTGTTAAAGGAAAAGCATTGAGGTGGATCGAAAGACAGCCAGCAAACAGCATTCTGACATGGGAAGATCTATCCAATAAATTCTTTGATCATTTCTTTTCCATGGAGAAATATAATCAGCTGGTAAATGAAATAACAAACTTTCGCCAGTTGGAAGGAGAATCATTATGTGCAACTTGGAACAGATTCCAAGAATTAAACAGGAAATGTGCACATTATGAAGGAGATGATGATAGAAAAGTGGTGATATTTTTCAACGGAATCACCCCCGAAACCAGGATGATAATAAATAGTGCCGCTGGAGGCTCTATTCGGGAAAGCACATCTGAGCAAGCCATTGAGTTGATCAAAAAGCTTGCAAGAAACGAAAATGAAAGTGTGCTTGTTCCCACACAAAGAGCAATGAAAAAATCCACAGATAATGATGTGATATCATTATCTAAGAAGGTTGACAACTTAAGTGAAAAATTTGACAAGTTTCTAGTGTCAAAGGTTCAAACAACTCCACTGATTTGTGACCAATGCCAAGAAAGTCATGAATCCAGTGAGTGTCCAAATCCATCATCCGAAGATTCACTTCAACAATTACAGGTGAATGGGATCTGGTATGATCAGCGTCCTCAACAACAAAATTTCCAGCGAAATCAAAATTTCCAGCGAAATCAAAATTTCCCTGGTAGTAACAACAATTTTCAACGGAGGACTCAAGGATCAGGTATGGATTTTAAAGCTAACAATAATTATGCTCAATCTTCACAGAATCAACAAAGTGAGCCTGCTGAGTGGGAAAAAGCTTTTGCTCAGATGGCTAAGGCTTCTAATGAGATGGCTCAACACACTAATGCTTTTATGGAGGAGACTCGAGCCAACAACAAGAACACAAATGCTTCTATTAGGAACCTGGAGAATCAGATAGGCCAGCTGGCAAAGCAATTTTCAGAAAGAATTCCAGGTACATTTCCAAGTAATACAATTATCAATCCAAAAGAGGATTGCATGTATATTACAACTAGAAGCGGGAAAGTAGTGGCAACCCCAGAAAAGCCGAACACAAAGATGGAAGCTAAGAAGAAGCTTAAGGAGGTTAAGGAGCCAGAAAATGGAATTGAAAAACCCGTGGAAGAAGAAAAGCCAGTTGAGAAGAAGAAGTTTGAGCTGAGCCATGAATATGTGATGTCTCAAGCACCTTATCCAGCAAGGTTCAAGAAAGAGATTTATAACAAGCATTATGACAGGTTTTTAGACATATTCAAGAAGCTACACATAAACATACCTTTTGCTGAAGCTTTGTCTAGCATGCCAAATTATGCAAAGTTTATGAAGGACTTGTTGTCAAGGAAGCACAAACTGCAGGAATGCCAAACGGTGACACTCACTGAGGAGTGTAGTGCTATTATTACCAAGAAGGTCCCGCCTAAGCGTAATGATCTAGGGAGCTTCAATATCCCTATTGAAATTGGGGAAACAAAAATCAGCCAGGCATTGTGTGATCTTGGGGCTAGCATTAATCTGATGCCCCTTTCTGTTTGCAATTCCTTGGGGATTATCGAGTTGAAGCCTACTCAAACATCTTTACAACTTGTTGATAAGTCCTCAAGGAAGCCGAGTGGAATAATAGAAGATGTTCTTGTGAAGGTGGACAAGTTCATTTTTCCTGCTGATTTTGTGGTGTTGGATATGGAAGGAGGAGCTGCAATGCCTCTTTTGTTGGGTAGACCTTTCTTAGCTACATCCCGTGCATTGATTGATGTTGAAAACGGAAAGCTTGAGCTAAGGATGAATGATGAGACCGTTACCATCAATGTCTTTAATTCTTTAAAACAGTCTTCTCACAAAGATGATTGTTTTAAAATTTCAAAGGAAAAACAAAGTGTGGCGGTTAAGGTTCCTAAAAAAACAAATGATGCCAAGAAAGATGGTGTCATGAAGGTGGAATCGAAGGAGTCTCCTAAAACTCTAAAAGAAATCTTCTTTTGTAACAAGGTAGTGACTGAAGTATTAAAGGAACAAGAGACTGATTCAAAAGATAAAGATCCATCTTCCCATACCAACAAAATTCTTAATGAGAAGGATGACAAACATGGGAAAAAAACTCAAGAAAGGAGTCATCCTACAATGAAGAAGGTACTGAGAAAGGAGGTGATCAAACTCTTTGATAAGAGTTGGAAGAGACATCGGAAGCTGAAAATCAATAAGAGACACCGAGATTCTATTTCTCGGAAGAATCAAAGCTTCAAAGAGTTTCTAACATGGCTCCATGGTTTGGGCCAAATCTGGGAATGGTGGCTCCAAACACCAAGGCAGCCAATACCACCAGATCCTCCATTTGCTGAGTCATCCCACGCTGCTGAGTGGGATGACATAGAGGGTTTGACTTTTTCTCCTTGCTAACAGAGATTTTGTACATTAGTTTATTTTTCTGTTTTGTATTTTAGTTAGTATATTTTTCTCTGATGTTTTAATGTGCGCATTATAGTCTCTTCTATATGCCACTGCTTGTTCCATTGTGCAGGTTTTCCTTCTTGTGGTTTAATTATTGCTGAGGACAACAATGCTCTAAATCTGGGAATGGTGGGCTTGCGCCTTAGAACTGCAATTCTTCTATCAGGGGAGATATCCTAACTCTTTTCATTTTCTTAGTTATTTTTTTTTATAGATATTTGGTGTGCCATTAAAAATAAAAAAAAAAAAAAAAAAAAAAAAAAAAATAAAAAAAAAAAAATGTGTGTTTTGAACAAATCCCAGGTTTAAATGTGCTCATCTTGTTAATGTACATGATTAAATTCTTGGAATATATTGTATGACTTTCTGGCATAACATTGCATAGGCATAATTAGATTGCATAATTACTCGTTTGTCTGAGTTAATATTGTGAAATTCTGATAATGTCTGAGGTCAATTTTCTTGAGTCTGCATTGATACCATAGCTGTGAGGTTTTGAGCCTAAACACTGAAATTTTTGTTGAGAGGTCTCATTGTTGTAATACTCTAGAACTTGATTTGTTTCTCTATTATGCATGCATTGATTGATATGATAAAGACATTTTGTTCTTAATTGCTATTGGCCAAAATAACTCACCTCTATGAGATTTTCCCTTGCTAGCCCTTTGAGCCTGAACTTAATTCTTGATAAATGACCTGTGGCCTGATTGATGGCTTAGCCTATATCCATTTTTCGTGACTTACCTTGATTGAGATTGAATCATTGAATGTGTTGAAAATAAAATAAAGAAATTGAGGTAAGCTCCACAAAGGTCAAGTGATTAAGGGATTAAAAAAAAAAAAAAAAAAAAAAGGGAAAAGAGTAAAAGGTGGGCTGGAAGGAATTAATTCCCGAAATTCTGTGGGAATGTTAGTGGAGCAAAAATCATTGAATTGAATGTATTAAAGTGAAATAATATCATTTTTTCAATCTCATTGTTGTTTGAGCTACTATCCATATATTCCTACCCTGTAACCCCGGCCAAGTTACAACCTGTGAAGTCCTTTTGATCAATTAATGCATGTGTGTGATTCTTCATTTTTAAGAATTTTTGAGAATATGATCAAGCCTATGGTAGTGTTATAGCTTTGAGTGATTGAGTGCTCATTATACCCTTAAACACTGAATGTTGAGTGAATATTATTTATCTGTGTGAGGGATAACCAATGTAGACTTGTATCTCTAAGAAGCTGATGACATTATTGGGAGTTTATGATGTTGAGTCAGGCATGCATGGCATATTGTGTCTGAGAGTGTCTCTGGAATGTTATGTTGGATTAATTGATTATTTCCTAGATTGAGTCTTATACATTGCTAGGGACAGCAACGTTTAAATCTGGGAATTATTTGATATGCAATCAGCATATAAGGAATTCTAAGATAAAAAGAGGAAGAATGTTACTTAATCTGATGCAAGAAAAGGGCAAAATCAATGTTAATTTGTCAAATATCTTAATCTGAGGTTATGTACTGATTTTATGTTGATTTCATAGGAGAAATGCACAAATTAGAGCTGAAAAGGACAAAGTGAAACTAAAGGCCCACGCTACGAGCGTGAGAATGGCGCTTGCAGCAAATTCAGATTTTAAATTTGAATTCAAATTTATTTTAATTAAATCTTTCCGTTAAACGTTTCTGTAATAAATTCATACTTTAATATTTCCGTTATAACGTTTATGTAATAAATTGTAAGGTTTTCGTTATACATTTCGTCAGAAGGGCAATCTTGTAATTTCACGCTCACAGCAGAAAAGAAGAAGAAAGTGACTCAGTCAATGCATAAAAGAAGACCTAAAATCCCACGCTCACAGCGCGGGAATGGCGCTCAGAGCGTGGGAAGAAGAAAATTGGCAGAAGGTCCCGCGCTGAGAGCGCGAGATCCGCGCCATCAGCGTGGGAGGTGCGAAAAGATGGAAATTCAAATTCACAAATTAGGTCTAAAGTCTCTTATAAAAAGAGACTCAACCTTTGAAGGAGAGATATATCAGAATACACATCACAAGACCTAGAGGAGGCGTTCTTCGTGTTCATCACTCTATTCTTGTATTCTTCTTATTTTCTTTTTCCAGTTTATGTTGAAATCAGATCAGCGATCATGATGTTGATTGGCTAGATCTATTTCTGTAGTCAGGGGCATGATCCCTTTGTAACCAATTGCTACAAGGATTGAATCATTCTATGTATTGAATTAATATATTTCATCTTTTATCTTGAGCGTATTGATATTATTTCTATTAGATCTGATCAACCTAATAGGAAATGATATTCTGGGGATCAGGATTCACAATAGGGATATTGGAATACTGATCCTGAAAGGAGATAAAGATGACTCTCCATGCATGTTCTAGGGATAGACTTGTATGGATTGCAGTCGTGGGATTTATCTACATAATGCTTATTTTCAGGCGGAATTACTAAGGGATTAGGGTTCCAATTGAAGTAAAGGGTTAGATTGCCAAGGGATTGGGATCTAACTAATTATTTCTAAAGGATGATAATTTGTCTGAGTTATTAATTTCAATAGGTATTATGAATCAATCCGAAGTAAAATTGGGAACAATTGGTGAATGTACCCTGGCTACAGTCTTCTTCATCACTTTTTCTACAAAAACATTTCTTCATCTATTTTAAGTCTTTTCCAGAAAAATACAAAAACAATTCTTTTACTTTTATGGTTATTTAATTTAAATTACAATTATTTGTCAACAACCAATCGATTTATCTAACTTAAGAGGACTGGTTATAGTAGTAATTGTTCATCAATCCCTGTGGAGACGATACTTTCTTATCACTTTATTACTTGGAACGATCGGTGCACTTGCCGATTACGCAACAGTTGGCAAAATTCTTGTTCTTCCAGGGAGTAGAACCACTAGCGCTCTGCGGCACCTCAACCTTGGCCCTCTTGGCCTGACTCGCACGGCAGTAATCCTCGATGTCGCGGCACTGCTGCACCAACGCTCCGAAGTCTCTCGAAGCAGAACCAGCGAGGTGTCCAGCAATATCCTCATTAAGTCCCCTCCGGAACTTGGCCGCCAGAGAAATAGGAGTCGGTCTCGCCATGCGGAAATGAGAGAACTTGACCAGCTCATTAAACTTGGCCAGGTACTCGTCAACAGACAACGAGCCCTGTACCAACCGGTCAAACTCCCCCTGCTTCCTCTCCTGTGAGTCATATGGGAAGTACTGACCCAGGAAGCTCTCCTCGAAGAATGGCCACGTCATCACATGACCCTGCATCTCGTAGACCTGAGAAAGGTTGGTCCACCACTCATGGGCCTCGCCCTCCAGCATGTACGTGGCGAACAGCAGCTTCTGCGGATCGGTGCACTGCATGATCCGGAAAATCTTGTCCAGCGCCTGTAGCCATCTGGCAGCAGCGATGGGATCATACGATCCGTCGAAGGTAGGTGGCTTATGCTTGCGGAAAGCATTCAGCCGGCGATCGATCTCGTCACGATCCTCAGCAAGTACGGGGATAGTCTGCATAGCCCCCGTCAAATGACTACCCTCACCCATCTGGCTCTGGGTGTCCTCCTGTTGACTAGGCGGAGGTGGAGGCGGTGGCGGCGGTGGAGGTGGTGGGGGACCCTGGCCCGCAGCAGGACCAGCCCTCAACTCCTCCAACATGACTCTCATCATCGTCATGTTGGCCATCCGGTTCTCCTCCAGAACCTCTGCCGTGGTTTGCCGGTTCGCATCTCGAATTGCGTCCAGCATCGCCCGGTTTGCCAGCCTCGTGGCTTCCTGGTCGACTAGTCGGGCCGCCTGCATCTCAGCCAATGCAGCCAGGACAGGATCAGTCTGATCCTCACTAGTACTCGTGTTCCTCCTCGGTGGCACCATGACTCTGCACAAGTTACACAAAGAATGAGTTGATCAGGCCCACGCCATGTGGTCACATATGCATTATCATAACACACACCCGTTAGAGAGAACACAAAGTAGACACGCAACGACACATCCTAAGTTATTGCAATACATACAGGCTTTTCCCTAGAAAGTGCTCTGATACCATAAAATGTAACAGCCCGTGTTAACCCGGATTGTTAACACACTATCGTATTAAGCCACGCTTAATTAAAATGCGGAATAACTTTTTTTCTTTAATTCAATTATGACGTCATTAACTTAACCAACTTGATTACTTAATCATTTTCATAAAAATACTGCCTGTATGTAAATTGCAAGACATCTAACTGGAATACCTCATATATAAATAATAGGTGAGTATCTAAAGCCACAGGTCTACACAAGTAGCCTGGGTCAAAATCCTGATACTCTAATCACAACATTAACATAAAAGGCGATAACAATCATGTGGCATGGACAAACCCCATGCTCACCAAATAAGGCAACAATGCCCACAAATAGTCTCAACATAAACTTAACATAAATAAAGCAGAAAACATAACAGCAGTCAAATAAACAGCAATCCACAACCAGCACGTCAGCATAATTATCAGCTCAGCTCTGGCCTCCTGCCACCTGAGCCCTCAACATTACCTGATCCTGAAATAAGCGTCCCCAAACGTGGGGTGAGATCTCTAACAAGAAATCTCAGTAAGACAAGGGGTCCTCAAGGAGTCTCCACCCTAAGCTCACTTACATGTGTAATATAAGTTCAAAAACAGTATTACAGTATAAGTTCTAAAATCATGTGATGCAGCAATTAATCATGTCATGTGTGCTTTCAAATCTACTGGCCAGAGAAATGTAGGAATACGTCTATGCCTACATGAGTACATGGATACTACCTGCACCTCACCCACATGCTTCTCCATCTTGTATGTACTACATACTCAGGATTGCCGTCTAGGTGGACACCACATGCATATCATAATAGCTCATTACATATAAACAGCTCAACAGCATTTCCAAAATAATCAAAGCATGTAACACAGCATGCATAAACTCATCCCCATGGGACATGGTGGAACATCAAAATGGCTAAACCGAGGACACGAAAACTTACCTTGCAAGCTAGCTATCCAAGCCAAGAGTCCGCACAAACTCAAAGTCCAAACACAGCAGAATCACAATCTGTTTTAGACCAATAATTATATCAATATTAATATTCTAATATTTATAATGTTAAACTAGACATCTTGAGGTTTCCAACGATATACTTTATGCCTCAATCGGAGTTGTATAACTCCGGTTATGATTTTCGCAAAGTGACTGCTGCCAACTGAATTTCCAGCAACCAAGACGCGACTTTAAAGTAACACTGAGATCAAACCACTTATCCAATGGCTACGAAATTTTACAGGGTTATAGCCTTATGTGTTAGCTACACATAGGTCCAAACGGCACTCGATTTGGAGCTCTGTAGCTCAAGATATCGATTTTTTATCGAAACAGGTTCGTTGCTGTCCCCATATCCGGATATGGATATCCGGATATCATATCCGGATACTGATATCCGGATATCTGCCCGACAATATCCGGATATCTCACGACAGAATGCATTTTCTGCATTTCGTGAATATCCAATCCATAGGTTCAACTTTTTAACCGATTAAAGGCACTTAAACATGCATTTCTAGGTGTGTTTAACCTACCCCACCCTTAAGTTATTAACTTAGCTCAATACTTGCATCAAGGTTCCATTTTTAAGCATTTAAACCCATGATCATAGTTGGTATAACTTACCAAAGCTCAAAACAGAGGCAAGTTGTGCTCTTGGAGCTCTCCCAAGGTTCCTCAAAATCAGCCTAAGTAGGAGCACGAAAATGGCACTTCAAGGTGGGTTCTTGCACCACAAGAAGGCACTTTGAAGCTCACAATGACTACCACAAAGTAGCCATTACTAAAGCTCCAAACTCATGCTCACTAACTACCCCTCAACTCAGAATGATGGCCACAATGCAGCCCCAAGGTTTACTCTCACCTTCACAAGTGTTTAAACAAGCATGAAAGGTGATCACTTGGCTAAAGAATGAAGAAGGAAGAAGAAGAAGAAGAAGAAGAAGAAGAAGAAGGAGAAGGGTGGCAGCTGCAGCCCAAAACCCTCTCTACGTAGGAGTATGAATATGACCTAGGGTTTTGTGCTAATATGCCTATTTATAGGCACAAGCCACTAATCGCACAGTATTAGCCTTAATCGCAAAGTAAAAGATCTTGATCCTAAACTTCGGATTCTAGACCTACGCATTTTTCTAAGATTTGTCATATTTTTATTTTATTTTTCGGAGCACCTTTCCGGTACGCGCTTTTCCATAGCCAGTATCAGTTTTGGCATCAGATTACGTCATTTTGACTTGAAACTCGTTTTACATGTCCTACATAATATTCTAGTAATTATCATGCCTTCGTTATAATTTTCCGGGATACTTTTCCGGTACGCATTTATACCGAGTAGCAGAACCGGTATCTGCGCTTTTCTTCCGAAAAGCGACTTTCAGCATTTTTACTCACTCAATATAATTATCTCAGCCCATTAATAATTATTAGGGTCAATTATGGAATTATTTCCTAATTATCATAATTAATTCGCTAATTACCTTAATTAGCGGTGCGGGTTCTTACAGTGAGCACCGTACCCTGCTTGGAAATCATTTTGAGCTTTTGATGCTTGGTTGAGATTAACATATCCCAATCATGTATGGTTGGTCTTCCTAGAATCATATTGTATTCAGAAGGAAAATCAGCAACAATGAACCTCACCCTCTCGGATTTGTATGCCTCTTTGGTGCCCAAAGTCAGCCTCAAATCGATGTATCCTCTTGGAATGGTATCTTGGCCATTAAATGCAATTAAAGCCGTGTTACAAGGCTTCAAATCCTCCTCATCCAGGTTCATCTTCTGAAAAGCCTGCCATAGAATTACGTCAGCACAACTTCCATTGTCCAAGAAGATCTTTTTAACCCTGCAATTAACCAGCGTTCCTGTGATTACCAACCCATCTACGTAGCCTGGTATCACATCCTCCAATTCTTTCCTCGTGAAGTATAATAGTGGTGGTTCTGGCTCTTCTTCTTTGAATTTTGGACGTTCCCTAATAGAGAGCACCTCCCTAAGGTATTTCTTTCGGGCATTCATAGTGTCTCCACCACCACCAAAAGCGCCACTGATAACATTGCATTCGAATTCCGGCTCTTGGAACTCATCATCATCTCGGGCCGGCTTTTTACTGCGACCCTCGTCCTTAAACTTCTTGTCGTTGGACGGGTTGACAAATCGGCCTCCTCTTTTCTTCCGATTCCTCCATCCCTGAGTCCGGATGAGGTACTGGCGCAACTTGCCTTCTCTGACATATTTTTCTATTGCATCGCGAAGGTCCCAGCATTCATCCGTGGAATGGCCCGGCCTGTCATGGAATGCACAATACCGGGATTGGTTCGGACCATCCGGGTGTTGTAATGGCCGGGGTCTTTCTACCGCCTTCATCTCCGTGGAGGCCACTTCTCGCCAAATCTGTGACCGGGGAGAATTCAATGGTGCATATTTCTCAAACCGCCCTCGCGCTGGGAACCTATCTTCTTGCTTTTTTCCCCGTAGGTCGCTAGGTTTCCCGCTTCCCAGCTTGTCCCCTTGACCCGGATGGTGTTTTTGGTCAACGTTTTCCAATTCCATTTGCTCGAGCTCTAAGTACTTTTTAGAGCGTGTGTTGAATTCCACTAAGGTCCGCGGTGGTTCTTTATAGATTGATTTGGCAAGTCTAGAGGTTCCATGAAGTCCTGCGATCACCAGATGTAAACTTATTGCTAACTATAAAATCATGGTAATAAACAGACTAAACAAATATGGAATAAAAATATCAGCTTGTACCTATAATAAGAAAAAACTGTTAATTCAGTATCATTCTGTAGCAATCATTGGAGGGATGAGTTCAACACATACCAAACATGTGATTTTCTATGTTTATGCATCGCTGGGAACATTCTCTTCTACCATCATATTTATGCCTATGATACAAAATGAAATGCTCATTAAATAAATTATGCTAATATGTTAACACCCAGAAGTAATAGTCTCAGCAAAAAATGGGTTAATTTTATTTTTAGAACCCAAAAAACGTTGTCTAAAAGGGATTTGAAAGCAAATTAATCAAATGGTCTTGTATGAGTCATATTTTTTGCTTTCACTTGAACAAATGTGTCTAAACAACATCAAATCAATACACATGCTAAAAACTTCTAACAATATAAAGAACCCACGATGATAAATTTTTAAAAACAACAACATACATTCGGGTCCACCAAAGACTTAAAGAATGAGGTGACAATAGCTTCGCTGCTTGAAACACTTGAAACATGATATCATGGCTCATTATATGACTCCAAATTGTTTTTTTTACATTGACCTTAAATAACATGAATTTTTCATTAAGAACGTTAAGTTTTCTTGAATAATATTTCAAATCAGCACATACATAAAAAACTCCTTCAAAGTTAAATATAACTCGTGCGATGCACGGGAATGTAGGAATTTAATTATAAAAGAAAAAGGTTGAAATTTTAATTTAATTATAAAAATGTGTTGGTGGGCCGACCCTCCGGGCCGAGCCCAGTTTGCCACCTCTAACTATTAGAATGTAATAGGTTTTTATATTTATCCATAAAAAAGGCTCTTACAGTTGCGTCTAGGTTTTTATATTTTATCTCAGGGATGAACATTCATTTATTACAATTAGATTTACAAAATAATAATAAATAATTATTTTTTGCAAGGATTTGTGTCGTTATTATTTGGAATTTATAAAATTGTATTTACAAAAATTGAAATCTGAATTAGGAATTTAATTATAAAAAAAGAATAATAGAATTTTAATTTAATTATAAAAACGTGTTGACGGGCGGGGCAGACAGATCCTCTGTTCCAAGCTCAGTTTGCAGCCTTTAACTATCAGCATCCTTATATTTTTGGTTTAATCTATTATTTTATATTAAAATTAAAATTTAATATATATATATATATATATATATATATATATATATATATATATATATATATTCCATTACATAAACATTAAATGTTGAACTCTTTTTTCACTTATCAAATTCAAAATCCAAATTTAAAAATTAGAATACTAAATGTTAAATAATTTTCCACCCAATAAACATAATAAATAATATTATTAATAGGTTTAATAATTTTCAATACATAAAGTAGTGAAAAAATTGCATAAAAGGATGTGCACATTATCTAAGTAATAATTTCTAATTTTCATTTACAATATAAGAAATGTGTTTTTTTTAACTCTTACATCAAAAGAATGAAAGCTTAATTTCTTTCTTATATATTAAATTAAAAATCGTATTGTTATAGTGATTAAATTTCTTTGTTTTTTTGTACAGAATGACAAATGTCATTTTTTATTTTTTGTTTAAGTTCTTTTATTTTCATTGTGCATATTTTTTTTTATATTTGTAACACAAATATGATGAACAAACATGAGTTGATACATAAAGTATTCTACTAAATCGAATGTTCGGGGAATTGAATTGAATTGCATTTAATATAATCGAATATTTTTGTATTAATTAGACATATTTTTAAAAAATTTAAATTTTTTCTCTTTTAATTTATAATTTTTATACTTTTTAATATTGGTTATACATATATTATATACTTAAAACGTTTATGTTAAAAAAATACTTGTGTGGAAATATTTTTCTCTTTTTGTATTTCGATTTAGTAAAATTCTAATTTATTTAAGGTATAAATATGTCATTTCTAATTTTTTCATTTAAATTTTAACATTAAATTATTTTTTATCATCTATACATATTTTTTTATAAATTTTAAATAATTATTTCTTTAATCTATAATTTAACATATTAAATTTAACTTTATTATATATATATATATATATATATATATATATATATATATATATATATATATATTCACTAGAGAGACATTAATGCGGAATTCCTTTTCCACCTATCAAGTTAAAATTTCAAATTTAAAAAGTTTGAATTTTGAAATATTTAATATTTTCTCACCCAATAGACATAATAATAAATATTATTAATAGATTTAATAATTTTTCATACTAAAAGTTGAAAGAAACATGCATTGAAGTAGTGTGCAATATTAAATGCTGAATCTTTTCCCACCTCCAAAGTTCAAAATTCAAATTTAGAAAGTCTAAATTTTAAGTATTAAATATTTTCCCTCCCAATAGATATAATAATAAATTAATAGGCTTAACAATTTTCTATGCAAAAATAAAGGGAAACATGTATAGAGGTCTGTACACATTCTCCAAGTAATAGCTTCTAGGTAATATTCACGACATAAGAAATTGTGTTTGTTACACTCTTACATCAAAAGAATGAAAGTTTAATTTATTTCTAATATATTTTATTTTAAAACTTAAAATTCAACATGATAATAGAATTAATTATACATACTTTTAAAAAATAATTTTTTTCTCCTTTAATTTATATTATGTACATATATATAAATATATATATATGTACGTTTAAAATATTTATCGTAAGTATTTTTTTAAAGATTTCTTGTACGAATCTTTTTTCCTTTTTTATCAGTAATTTTAGTTCATGTTTTAATTTACTTTATTTTAAAGTATACTTTTATAATTTTAAATATTTTTTCGTTTAATTAATAACTTTTTTTATTAAAATTGAATTTATTTTATACATATCTTTTTTTCCAGTTTTATAAATAATTCTGATAGTTATAATAATTAAGCTCAATAAACATAACAATAGCTATCATTAATATGCTTAATAATTTCCCATGCAGAAAATAGTTCGCAATATTAAATGCAGAATCTTTTCCCACCTCCCAAGTTTAAAATTCAAATTTAGAAAGTTTAAATTTGAAGTATTAAATATTTTCCCTCCCAATAGACATAATAATAAATTATTAGGTTTAACAATTTTCTATGCAAAAGATAAACGGAAACATGCATAGAGGTCTGTACACATTCTTCAAGTAATAGCTTCTAGGTAATTATTCGCGACATAGGAAATTGTGTTAATTATACTGTTACCTCGAAAGAATGAAAGTTTGATGTCATTCTAATATATTTAATTTTAAAATTTAAAATTCAACATGATAATAGAATTAATTATACATACTTTTAAAAAATAATTTTTTTTTTTTGATAAACAACTTTTTTCTCTTTTAATTTATATTATATATATATTTAAAATATTTATCTTAATTATTTTTTAAAAAGTTTCTTGTACGATTTTTTTTTTCCTTTTTGTATCCTTAAATTTAGTTGATGTTTTAATTTACTTTATTTATATATTTAATTTTTTTTTGGTATAAATTTACTTTATTTTAAAGTATATTTTTATAGTTTTAAATATTTTTTTCGTTTAATTAATAACTTTTTATTAAAATTAAATTTATTTTATACATATCTTTTTTCCAGTTTTATAAATGAGTCTAATAAGTATAATAATTAAGCCCAATAAACATAATAATAACTATCATTAATATGCTTAATAATTTCCCATGCATAGAAGTAGTGGGCAATATTAAATGTTGAATCTTTTCCCACCTCCCAAGTTAAAAATTCAAATTTAGAAAATTTAAATTTTAAGTATTAAATATTTTCCCTCCCGATAGACATAATAATAAATTAATAGGCTTAACAATTTTCTATGCAAAAAATAAAGGGAAACATGCATAGAGGTTTGTACATATTCTCCAAATAATAGCTTTTAGGTAATCATTCACGACATAAGAAATTGTGTTAGTTACACTCTTACATCAAAAAAATGAAAGTTTGATTTCTTTCTAATATATTTAATTTAAAAATTTAAAATTCAACATGATAATAGAATTAATTATAAATACTTTTAAAAAATAATTTTTTTCTCATTTAATTTATATTATATACACACACACATATATATATATATATATATATATATATATATATATATACATTTAAAATATTTATCTGAAGTATTTTTTTAAAAATTTATTGTACGAGTTTTTTCCCCTTTTTGTATCATTATTTTTAGTTCAGATTTTAATTTACTTTATCTTAAAGTATAATTTTATCATTTTAGATATTTTTTTCGTTTAATTAATAAAAAAAGTGGTATATTAATGCACATGTCTGCCACTAATTAATGTTCAACTATTTTCTTTAGGTCTTTTTTTTGTTGTTGAAATATTTAGGTCTTTTGGTTTTTCGATAAATATGAAAAAAAAATATTCAATGTTTTTTTTAATGAGGGTTAACAATTCCCATGTAGAAAATAGTGGAAATTTAATATAGTTATCTCATATTAAAAGATGTTTAATTCTTTTCTCATCTATACCAACTTCAAATTCTTTTCACTTCACACCTATCAAATTATTTCAATTAAGCTCAATACACATAATATATGCATTGAAATTTTTACTAATAGGTATAATAATTTTCCACTTAAGCTTCTTCAAACAATAAGTCACCGCTCATCTTGCCAATGAAAATCACGTCTCCACCGCCAATTTTTTTTTGAAGAATTTTTTTTTTGGTAAGCATTTTTTCTAAAGAATTAATGTTTAATTATGGAGATTGGTTTTCGAGATTCTCTAAAGAGTGAGAAGAATAACACACTAATTTGAAAATTTATAGAATATTGGAGGGTTTAATTATATTTGCATCAAAGATGGTGCACTTGTCATGGAAAAGCTAAAGGTCACGTCACTTAGATAACAACTAATCACTTCTCAGAAACTATCCATATACGGATTATTTTAGAAAATGAATATTAAAAAAATCTTTTTTCAAAAAATAATTCAATAAATGCAGAACGTATAGTGATATAGTTGCTGCAATTACTAATGTGTGTAATGGCATAATTGCTACATTTTTGTTCTTTTTTAGACTCAAAAAATTAATTAATCCCAATAAACATAATAATAAAATGCCCCCTCTTATTTTTCAAATTAAACATGTTACATCATTAATTTACGTAATTAATTTACATCAAATTAAAAAGCCTTGATCTTTTAATTTTCCACCATTATGCATTTTTCGCATTTTGCTCATTGATAACCGTGAAACATAAGCATAAAATGAGAAAAAAATTAAAAAAATACCCCTGAAATCTTTTTTCAACATTTTGAGGAGATTGATTATTTGCCAAGAAAGTTTGTACTTGATCTACATACTGCTCCCACAAAGTACACTCAGGCTTGTGATATTCCATGTTCATCTAATTGAAGAAGAACTTGATAAGATGAAGATAAATAGACAGAGAAGAGAAGAAACATATACACAAAAGCTAATTACTAAATGAAAAGATCTAGTAACACATATCCTATTTATACACAAAATAATTTCGTTTTTTAATAATTAAGCCCAATAATGGGATATTAATGATGACCTCTTTTCCCACCCTTAAGTTTAAATTTTGAATTTATATACTTTTCCACTTACCAATGCAAAAAGTAATGAAATATTAATACTTTTCCACCTACCCATGTAGAAAGTAGTGGATCATTAATACATGTGTCTTCCACTATATATTTTGAATTATTCTTCCCACCCATTTCAAATTACAATTTCAAATTTTGAATTGAGAACATCAGAAATACAACTCTCTGCCACCAAGTATATTATAATGATTTAAAAGAAAATCTCCTTTTTTTGTAGAATTTTTTTATTTACAAAATAAAAAACATTTCCAAAAGAAGTAACTTTTCAAACTATCTCTAGTGTGAACACAAAGCTAAGATTTAAGGAGGAAGTGACAAATCAGTAAAGTTTCCAAAGTTTGGTTCTCTTTTTTATATATTAAGATTTAAATTGTTTTTAATCAACTATACATATTTTTAAATTTTAAATATTTTTTTGTTTAATCTATAATTTTATATTAAATTTAGGCTTATTTCTTTTACCAAAAAAAAAATTAGGCTTATTATATATAACCTTATTCTAGTTATTTTTGAATATTGTAAGTCCGTAGCCATCAAACGTTATTGTTTTCGAAAATTCCCATATTCCTCTCTTCCCTTTGTATTGCACACATGACGACACAGGGAGAAAGAGAGTTAAATCATTTTGGGTACAAAAAAAGGACAGTACTTCAACCAACTCTGCAAGAATGTGATACTATTAGTTGTTATAATCTTCTACATCCCATAGCATTCATGACCATATAATCACTTCATTAAAAACTGTATAGTTACATGACCTTATAAACATATAAGATATAAAGTCATGTAGATTATAATACCAAAATTATTGAATGCTTTTCTTAATAATTTTATTCAAATATTAAGATTCTTAATGTTTTAGGAGTCTTGATATGTTAGGAGTGTTATTAGGCTGTGCTTGTCATGAACTCGAGCTCCAACACTTGAGAAGAGTAAAAATAGTTTATGTACATCACGAGCGGTTTACTCTATCTATATAAGTTTTCATTCTAAATCTTCTCTAGTGAATGCAGTGAAGTAAATTATAAAAATAAAATTTAAAGCTGCAGTACACTTAAAACGCGATAGATAGAGGGAGCTCATATATAATAATAATAATACTGACAAAAAGAAAAAGGGACCCCTCATTGCCACACCTCATTTTTAATGAAATTATGTTGTTACTTAGGTTAAGTGTTTGTCATATTAAATGACAACGTTTGAAACCGTCGTTTTGATGTTTTTTTTTTTTTTGTATTTTTTTACATTTTTTTTTTATAAAATTAGGAAAAAAAGAAAGTGGAGTCTTTTTTTTATAAAATTAGGAAAGAAAATAAATGGTGATATCCACTTAATTTTTTTTAAAAGAATACAAAAATTGAAGTGAGAGTAAGAGATAAATTTTTTGTACGTAACAAAAAAATAAAACCTAAAAAAATGATAAAACATAACAAAATATTGAATATTAAAATAAAAATTAATTTTTCAATATACTAAAATTTCAAATATTGAATACTTTTATTTTTATAAAAATTTATTTATTTTTTGGATACACTGATCAATAGATTTCTATAAAAATTAATATCATATGGTATTATTTGAAGAATTATATAAATTATTTATTAAAATATATTTTTATTAAAAAATATTTATTTTTATCCATTAGGATTTGGTGTTTGTGATTTTAAATGACGTAAGTTATGTCATTTTATGATAGAGATAGACACAGAAAAATAGAAATCATGATAGAGAGAAAGTGAGTGATTTTTTTTAATTTTAAAATTTAAATAAAAAAAATTCTGTGTCTATCTGTCTCTTAAAATAACAAAATTTTATGTCATTTAAAATAATAAACACAAAAACTTTTTCCATAGTATTATAGAATGATATTATCTTATATACGGTGTATTGAAAATGACAAATACTTTTTTACGCTCAGTAACGGTTCCAAAGCGATCGATCGAAGATGATTTTTCTCTTTCCATTTGGATTTGCCACATTAATCTGTTTCCACTTCCAAAAACTCTTTCGTTCTTCTTCTCACTCATGCGCGAAATAACAACTTGCTGAATCAAATGTACTTTATCACAAACCACCTTCTTCCCTAGCCTTTATATTCCTCAAAGCTTTTTCTTGTCACTGCGAAAACCCTCGTCACCAAAACCCTAGCGTTCCTGAATCTCGGTTCTTCGTTCCTCCGTCGCGATTCCACGTCATCGACGCGGTAAGTGGTGCGTGTTTGGAGAGTTCTGCTTGTTTGAAACTGTGGTGGGTTCCTCCGAAATTGGATAATATTGATGGAAAAATTGAAACGAAGCGTATCGTGCATGGTGGTGCCGTTCCGGGTTGTGCAATGTTGATGATTAGAACAAAAAAGGAAATAAATAGTTTTGTGTGTTTATAGAAAACGGTTAGGAAAATCTTTACAATTTTTTGTTGGATGCATTTAATTTGGTATTGTTTCTTTTATTGAATCATGTTATATGTGAATAGCTGAGTTTTATAGCTCATATCACAGTGCCACAAAAAGTTGCATTTGTTGCTGCTTGTATCTTGTTGTTTTGCTCAAAATTGTTTATGCTCTTGTTCAGGGGATCCTCTATTGAGTGTCAAAAATATTGAAGATTGTGTTTTTGATGTTGCTTTGATTGCAAGTGTTAGTGGAACATCAGTTTTGCGACTGATAGATGTATAATCAAGTGAATCGCGGTGGTCATCATTTCCCTCCTGTGCCGGTGCCGCCGCCAGGTTATCAGCAGGCTCCCCCTCATTTCCAGCAATTTGTGCCACCTAACATTGGTGGTCCACCACCTCCTCAAGCCTATTTACATGGACCTCCCACCAGTTCTTCCACAGTTCCTGTGAATCTTCCCATTCAAGTACCACCTAGTGTGATGCAAAATGCAGGACAATCATATGCCATCCCTTCTCAATTGCACCCTGGGAACACCATGGCGCCGCAACTGGTCTCTAGCCTTGGACGGAGTTCACAGTACTCTTCAAATTTAGGGGTCCAGGGTCATCATATTCCACCCCAGGTACCTCCTCCTCCTCTTGGCCACTCTCACCAGGAAACATCTTGGGCTCCACGGCCACCAACTAGAGTATTGCCACCTCCACCACCCCCTCCTCCATCTTCTTCCCAAGGACAAATTTTATATAATCCTCCTTTCCATCCACCTCCTCCTCCTCCACTGCACGATGATGCACAGAATCTGCAGCGGAGCCATAATACTCCTCCTCCCCTGCCACCCCCTTCTGGAATGTATCAACATTCAACTGTTGCGAATTACCAACTTCCGTCCATTACTCCCCCACCGCTGCCATCCTCGCCACCGCCTGTTCCGCCATCTCCACCGCCTCCTATCCCTCCCATGACTTCTGCATCCTCCCATAATGTTTCTGGCTTTGAATTGAAGGCTGTGGATACAGTTGATGGGATTGTAGCTTCCTATCCATCTGGTATTGCGCCTGTACACAATTCTGATCCCAATCAGGACAGTGGAAGTTGTAGAGAAGTTGATGTTGCTTATAGAGATGAGCTACTGTCAACTAGAAGTACAACTTTGGATCTTCCCCCACCTCCGCCCCGACCAACAGAAGAAAAGAATGTGCAGAAGATTGAAGCTTTATGTCAGCTTATTGCTGAGAATGGTGCTGATATTGAAGACAAGATTCGGCAAGATGAATTTCAGAATCCTGAATATGCATTTTTGTTTGGTGGTGACCCAGGAACTGAAGCGGCAATCTCTAATGCATATTTCCTATGGATGAAGAAGAAATGTAATTTGGCACCTAGATGGCATGGAAAGAATAGTGAATCGCAGTTAACACCTCTAGTGGTAGACTCTTCAGGGAAACAGTTGAATCTGCATGTGGCAACTGGAAGTGCTGATTCTGACATGGAGATGGAAGGTTAGTTTTCTTTGTTATATGATCCTGACATAATATCTTATGAATCTTATGATACTGTTTCTCATATAGTAGTGCTTTCATGATAGTTGAAATCTAACATTTTTTATGCTGTGGTAATAAAGTGTGGAGTTGATAACCATTGATGGAGAAGCCAATGGTTTAGAGTTTTATATAACAAAAGCACCTGGCTAACCAACCATGGATATGTGAGAACCCACTTTTATATTTTTTTAATCAGATTTCACCGCTTGCACTTTTACTCTGAAGAGTAAAGACAGACTTTTCACATTATATAATTTCTCTATAAGTGGTCTTATGGGTGAAAATCTCAGCTTATGCATCAGAATAGGAAAGAAAAAGAGTGTGTTGGGGGGGCTGTGGGTTATTATTTTTATTTTTCTTATTGGACTGGTTGCTATGCACTTTTTTGGATGATAGTTGGCTGAACATTGGCTAGGAGAGAACAGGAGTGGCCAAGACCTAGTCTGATTATGCTTATTACTGTTACTTTGTATAATTTTATTCTGATAAATACTTATTTAAACTTATAACAATTTATTTTAGATGTTGAATCTGATCTGCTTTATCTTTGTTTCTCTATGGGTCGGTTAAGATGATATCACACTTTCTGACAAGGACCAGGGGTCAAATTATGCGATTGAAGCCCTTACTCAGCAGCATGATCGCGTTGAGGTGTTCAACGTGAATGAAAATATACAGCTACAGAGTTCCACAGAAAATGACCATGCCGAGGGCATCTTATCCTGTGGTGCATCATGCTTTGGATCCATGGGAGGCATAAAAAAAAATGAAGGTTCCATTTCAGAAAAACCACAACTCTTTATGTTTGATTAATTTTGGAATTACTTATTTGATCTGAGCTTCCCTTTAATTGGTCAAACATTTGTTTATTTAGTCGATCAAGTATTAATGCTGATGATTGATATTTGTCAAAATTAGGGGTGCATGTGATTTGTTATTGTTAGAGATATATAAAACCATAAATGTAGCCTCACCCACAAGCTTAAGCTTTTGGGTTGAATTGGTTCTTTACATGGTATCAGAGCCTCGGTACCCTAGGTCCGATCCTCGCAGCCCCCTAATTTTGTGTGGAATTTCTTTGCACAGGTAGGCTGGGCCTGATGCATCATCCACCTTTCAAACCCAATGGGTTCTCTTGTTAGGGGGCGTGTTAGAGTAAAATATAAAACCATTAAAAAGACCCTCACCTAACAGCTTAAGCTTTTGGGTTGAATTGGTTCTTTATATGGTATTAGAGCTTCATGTCCCGGGTTTGATCCTCATCGCCCCCCACTTTTTCTTGTGGAATTTTTTAGCACAAGTAAGTGGGCATATGCAGTCTCCACCCTTCAAGCCCAGTGGGCTCTCATATGAGGGTGCTTGTTAGAGATATATAAAACCATAAATGTAGCTTCATCCACCAGCTTAATCTTTTGGATTGAATTGGTTCTTTATACTTATTACACTAAAAGTTTTATCACTAGAATTCAAAACTGATATTTCAGTTCCAAGTACATTAATTACTTAATTTAGAGTGTTTGATAACTTTCTCACTTTAAACTCTGAATCTGATTTGACTGTCTGAGGATTGACTTAAGAAACATAGAAATAGACATAAAAAAAAGATAGACGTTCGGTGAGTTGCTTGAGTGAGAGCACTCAGTATCTTTGATATTTATATACCAAAACCACTCTCTATTAAACTCCGACTAGCGAAGGTAGGGTGAAGACAATCCTTGTTCGCAGCTTTACCATTGCATATTTGAAAAGAGGTTGTTTTTCAGATTCAAAACCGTGACCCTTTAGTCATAAAGCTATACCACTGCTCCAAGCTCGCCCTTTTTTCTTATATTTATATTCATAAAAGAATAAATACACTTTGCATTTACAAGAATGATAATAAATATTGAACTATTTCCTATGACTCTAGTCTTTTCAGAGATACATTAACTACTATAATTCCCAAAGACATAATAAATATTGATCACTCACATTTTCTAACAGATTGCATGCACTGAATACAGAAATTAAAAATATTACAAATTTTTCTTTAATATCCAATATAGGAATTTTTTATTGTCAATTTGTCTTTTCTTTAAATAATTTCTATAATTTTGAGATGAAGCACTAAATTCCTCCTGTTATTATTGAAAAAGAGGATACGTTTATAATTGTCCATGCAAAAAAGTGTCAAGTGACAGTTCATGATCACTGTCGATGGATCATTTGCTCTTTTTTTGCTGAATTGAATACATTCAGAAGTGATTACTTTTCATCTCCTTTCTGCGGTAGCCCTATCATAATTCAGAAGTGGTATAATTTGAAGTGTCTACTGTGTTATTTGATGTCAAATCCATCCTAGAGTTAACTCTGATAGATTTCCTTGATTCAAAGAATTTTTTATTTTTGTGTTAATAAGGCTCTTTAATGAAATACAGGACCAGGGCTTTTATCTGATTTGGAGCTCATGCAATCTGCAAGATCAGTCACCAGCGTCCGTAATCCTGTAAATGGCTCAACTGAAGTGGCTGAATTCCCTCTGGGCACAGTTTTGGAGAGATCTACAGCTTCTCCAGATGATGATTCCACACAAAATGGTACTTCTTATCATAATGAAGCCACTAATCCCAGTAGAGATTCTGGGCATCTTATAAGGAGTGGCAGTCCAATAAGACTTCTTCAAGATTATGCTTCTGATGACACTTCTGATAATGAAGATGAAGGCTGTGCTGCAGATGCTATTGTTTTGACAGTCTCGGCAGGAGTTGTCACTGGTGTTTCAGGTGCCCATAAAGATTCTGGGAGTTATTTGGAGACAGATATTGGATCTAAGAGTCCCTCCAGTGCCCAAAAGGGGTTTGTGCAGCTCAGCAAAACATCGCAGAATGATTCAGAAGTATCTCCACATTTAGTACAAGAGTCTAAGGGACCCCGTAAAAGATCTGTCTCACGTTGGAGCAGTGATGGATGTATTGAGCATAACCTTGAAAATCAGTTGTCTGTTAATGTTGCTTCTTCGTTTGAAGCTTTCCAGGGAAAAGATGGGTTAGGTGGTACTGGCATTGACAATGTAAGAAAGAGTGGTAATGCTGAACAGGAAAATGAGAGGAAAACCTCTAAGTTTGAACCAAATGTTCTGAAAGTAGATGAATTTGGAAGACATCCCAGAGAAGGTCCTACAGACAGCGACTCTGATGATTCTCACTATCGTCAGACTAGGAGGCTTAACAAAAGAGATAGAAGCTGGAGCCCCAGCCGATCTCCTCTAGACAGGAGTAGAAGGAGGAGGAGGAGGAGTCCCCAAAGGAGAAAGGATAAAAGAAGCCGGTCTCGCAGGTATGTAGTGCTGTTGTGCGTTGCCCTGACTAACTTCTGTTAACTTGAATCTTGTCCCCAAACAAAATTGTGTAGGATGCACTAGCCATTCTTTTCTAGGTTATTTTGTTGTATGAATTGAACCTAAAATATCCCTCCTGTTAGTGAAGATCAATTGTCTTTCTTCACAATTAAAGTCTTGATCTTGATCACTTCAATTATCTATCTGAAGAATTTTATATTTAGAAAATTTCAATATTTGTTTGTTTCAGTCGGTCCCCTCGGCATCGTAGAAGCAGGAGTAGATCTCCAATCTCAAGACGATCAGGTGACTATGCTGGTGAGAATGTGAAAAGGGACAAGGGTCAGTGCTTCGACTTCCTTCGAGGAAAGTGCTATCGCGGGGCATCCTGTAGGTACGTTCACCATGAATCTGACAAGAATACTACTTCAAGGCGGTATAGGAATAAACATGATCTGGAAGTTTATTCTCATGCAAAAAATTCTAGGATTAATGAAGGCATGAAGAATATTTCTTCTGAAGTGTCAGATTATGAGCATGATGGAGTCAGAAGTCAGGATGTGGATCTTAGACAGAATGTAATTGGCCAGGAAGTAGTGCAGAGAAACGAAGATTCTGGGAGGCTTACTGTTGTGTCTAATCCCTTTGGTCTTGATGGGCGATCAGTTATTAGTGATCCAATTAAATCTGAAGGTTTCAGAGAGGTTGCTCCTGAAGTGCAGGAAATCTTAGTGGTCAGAGAGGAGCCTAAGCCTTTAATCAATGAAAATGATAGGCTTCAGAATGATGTGGATTCTCATCAGCAACGCTTGGATGATGGCGTTCACCCTAAAGTTTTAAGTGGTGATGATGCTTTTAAACCGTCTGATGGTAAAGATATCATTCACTCAGAAACTGCTTCGTTTGTCCAGCAAATACAGTCCAATGTTTCTGTTGGAGTTTTAGAACATTCTTCTGGTTACCCATCTCAGCTTATAAATGTGTCCTTTGTTAGTGATTCATCACCTGATAAAAGATCAATGATTTCAGCTAGTGCTAGTAAGATTTCTGGTTGTGAACCTTTACCACATATGTTACCATCAACTCAGCTACAGTCAGCCACGTGTTCTGTTGGTCAATGTCTTTCATCAGAGCAGCCTTCATTGCACTCTCTGGATTCTAAAGATTTACCTCCACATAGTGGTTCCTTAGTGGAATTACCACATCATACTTACCAGTTGCCTGGTCCTCCTGTTGTTTCACATTCCCAGGGTGAAAATACTGTGCATATGCCACAAGTGTTAAGGCATTATGGTGTGATGCAACAAAATGCATTTTTTCCTTTTCAGTCCACTACCACAGAAAAATTTGAACCTTACCCAGCTCCATTACACACACAAAGTTCTCACTTTAGTGTACCACCTAATAGCTCTTGGACATCCTTGCCGCCTCCACCACCGCCGCCGCCACTATCACGAGCAGTGTATAGTTCCAGTTTGAATTCGGGAGTTGCAAATTCATATATTTCTTCAGAATTTAATCAGAGTCAATTGCATTCAAGAACTGAGTTTGTTTCTCAGACTTCCATTAAGCCTGAGTTACCGACTCATTCTCAGAGTTCTGAGTTTCAGGATCAAGCATACCCTCCAATGCAGGATCATTCACGAACTTTCATGCTTACAGAAGCTTTCTCTCCGAAGCATCCCCCTCAGGGGAACCCAGCAAGTCAATCACTTTCAGGCCCTAATCTCAGTAGAGAAGACTGTTATAATCAGCTTTCAATGCAGGATTCAAAATTTTCAAGCTCCTCATCTATTGGCGGCCTGCATCCTCAACCAAAGCAATTTTCATGGGAGTCAGATTTGAACAGACTACAGCCTTCTTTGGGTGGCAAGTTGCCTCCTGAAGGTCATTTTAAGACATCTTCCCACCTTCATCAATTATCACAGAAGCAGCAATCAATTTATAATTTTCAATATTCTACATCTGAGGATATTTTGGGTCTTCCTGGGAAGACTGTATCCAGATATCCACCAGACATTCTGGATAGCAATCATTCAACTTCTCTTCCGCCTTTTGGGGGATCAAGAATTTCTGCTCATCATAATCCTTATGCATCAACCTTCGAGCAGCCACTAAGTTCCAAATTCAGTTCAAGTATCTTTAGCCAAGAAAATGACCTAATTCATGGTAAGAATTATGATTCGCCTAGATTGAACCATACTCATATTAACAGGGAAGGTGTTGGTGTTGTTGGATCAAGACAGTCAGCGTCCTCACCAAAATCAGCTAGAGCTGTTGGTCAGATTTTACCTCGGTCTGGTGGTGACCAATATGATCCACTTTTTGACAGCATTGAACCATCTTCCTCTTCTCTCAAGAAAATTAATTATGATCAGAAGCAGGAAGCTACAGGTGAATCCAACATCAGCCTAAGACCCAAAAATCCTTATATGTCTTTGGATGTGGAAGAGAAAAACGAGCATCAGGAGGTTGGTGCTGTTGCCTCTACCACTTCTCAAAATGATGATGATGAATATGGCGAGACAGCAGACGCAGAAGTGGGTGCCGTTGAAAATGAGAGCCTAAGCAATCATGTGGATGTTGCAAACATGACTACAGAGGAAGTTGAGATTAATCAGATCAAGTCTCCAGGGAAAAGAAGGAAGAGCAAGGATTCCAGATCGATGAAATTGTTCAAAGTTTCCATTGCCAATTTTGTGAAGGAGGTTTTGAAACCATCGTGGAGGCAGGGCAATATGAGTAAGGTAGCTTTCAAAACCATTGTGAAAAAGACTGTAGATAAGGTGTCAGGAGCCATGAAAGGCCACCGTATGCCCAAGTCTCAAGCGAAGATAAGTCAATACATTGACTCGTCACAGCGAAAGTTGACTAAGCTTGTGATGGTAATTGATTTTGTCATCACTTATTCTTTATGTTTGTTTTTCCCCCGACATGTAACTGTTATGAATTTGGTTTTATATTTATGCATCCCTATCTGAAGCTGTGCATAGAATTAACTTAAAGCTCTGCATTTTATAAACAAATATCTGTGCTGAGAAAATGACAAGAGTCTGGATGCACAGCAACTTCCCTTCTCTCTTGGTATGTGATTGTATCCAAGTGCTAAAATAATAAAAATAAAATAAAAATAAGGTGTAACTTGTTTGAAAGGGCCAGTGCTGTGATTTTGATTGCATTTTAAGTGTGTTTCCTTTAGGGATTTTAACTGAAAAGTTGCTCCTATGTTGAACTGCTACTCTCTTATATCCAAATTTCTTGTTAGTGTGTCTACTCAAGTCTTTTTGTCTGGAACACAGATTTTATACTGCTATTGAACGTCACCTGCAGTCTCTCTTACAATGATTTTTACTTGCAGGGATTACTTTTTCTTTTAAGTTTCAAAATGTATGTGGAGATGGAAAGCATTATATATGAATTAATTTAGGGAAAGAATATTTAATTACTAGTCAGACTGATTTAAGTATAATAACATACCTGAGTGTTAAGATGTAAATTACTTTCTCTAACGTTCCATTCTCTACATTTTCTGCAGGGTTATGTTGACAAGTATGTCAAGGTGTGAAGGTTGAAAGTGAATTATGCCAATGTTTCTTCATCATTCAATGTCAATATCGGTCCTTCTCTGGAGTTGTCCCCACTCAATTAAAGACGTACTAGATGGTATGTGTGGTTGATCAACATTCCAGTTCCTGAAGAATTCTTGGTCAACCGCAAATATGTATGTATTGTATTTTTTTTTTTCCTTGTGATTTTCTTTTATTCTGTAGTTTCCATTCCGTGTTATATAGTATTTCGAAGAGGATAGTCTATAAATATTGCCGATTTGGAATTTTATTTTGCCCTTAGTTTTCTCGTTTATTGTTTTAATTAATGAGCTGATAAGTACAGGAAATTGCAGTAAAAAAAAAAAAATTGCCGAAAGTAAAGAGTAAATATTTTCTTCTTCTTTTTGGTACATGAACTTTTTTCCTTTTTAATTTACTAGTGCTCTGTGTTCCAAGGCGTCTCATAGTTGGCATAGATTTACTAGTGGCCTCATCAACTATCTTCCCCGACCCATAGAAACGAAGAAGTTTTTCTTTCAAAGATGCTTTAAGTCAAATTTGTCTTCAATCGTGGAGGATTGCTGATGCTTTATATATTCTGATTAATTATACTGCAAAATGATATTGGTATTTTATTTTATTTTGAGGGAACTGACTTTTGCTTGCTTAGGGAGGGGGATTTGAACCAAGTTTTTGAACCCTAGCTATTACACAAGTGGCGACGCCATCGGTTTGGTCTTTACTGTGTATAGTGCACAAAGAGTTTTAGCTTGCATGTGAAAATACTATTTCTTGTACACTATTTTTGTTACATAATTTTTTAAACCTTCCTGATTGGGAAAAAAGATAGTGTTTGATTTTGCTTGTTCATTTTTCAAAACGAAAGTGTGCAAGAGTGGTGTATTAAAAAAATGTTATGCAAATAATTTTCAAAAATTAACCTTTATAGTCAGTTTTCTTACCAGGTTTCTTTTACACATTTTTTTTTTTGTATACACATTTTTGAGTGTAGCTAAAATGGATAAAATTTGGTTGATCCAATCCGAATTGTTGCATACATCTATTTGCTTGGCAATATTCAACTTTGTGGAAACAAATCACTTGTGTCAACCACAACTATTGCTCATGAGGAGATACACCCAAGAATATGTAATCTCTTGTATGGTTGTCAAACCACCTACACAAAAAAATAACATACATTTAGTATTCATTATTGTACGTAATCACTTTTTGAGATATAAAAATTATTTAACATACTTCATCCGTACTTAACGTGTCTAGGGTTGCTTGATAATGCACAATCTCATGTGGTTTGAACCAGGCTAGAGCATTAAACCTAATTTCAAAATTAAACATATAAATTAACTACAAAACTCGCAATTAGTAAAGATATAGGAAATACATAAAGACACATACCGGCATCCAAAGTGCATCCCAGTTGAGTATGAGAAGGAAGAAGAGGAGCAATAGATGAGAATTTGATCCATGCCCATATCTGAAGAAGAATGTGGCATCCACCCATGTCTGATCTGCCCGGTTCTATACACTTGCACAACTGTCTAAACAAATATGTGAGAACTACAGACCCCTAGCTATATCGCCCAATCTACTCAAACCCCACTCTGAGCAATGGAAATAAGCAACATCAAATGTTGTTACCTCCTAGTGTGTCCAATAGGAGCCATGCTCGTAACATACGCGCAATGTATGCCTTTGTGAAAAAAATTTCTCACTGGTGATCCCCAGTTACTTGACCCCAATTCCTATACAACTGATCAAAGTATGAAAGTCGTATATCGCCACTAGGGAGCTCACTAGCCAAAGGCTTACCACCGAAAACCGCTTCACACACAGCCGACTAGTCCTTTGAGGTTGATCCGGTAAAGACTTATCCGTCAGTAGGAAATCCTAATATAGCCACCATATCCTACAAGGTGATAGTCATCTTTCCCTGTGTCATGCGAAATGTATGTGTCTCTGGTATCTACCTCTCGACCAAAGCACTAATCTGGGCATGATCAATCTGAAATACATAAAACAATTATCACGTCTTGTCACTAATTTACATTGATTATATTGAAACACAATATAATATATTATATCCTAATACAACATGTATAAATCCGGCCCGTATGAGATAATCAACGACCACTTCCAAAATATCATTGGGAGCTGGGGCCCCCTTGCATTTTACCGCATCGGGTCTTAAGCAAACAAACATGACCATTGTTCCACACACACTGTGAAACGTGCACGTTGCGTCCTCCTCAGGAGTACCTTCCACCTGTATGGTCCATGTATGACATACATACTAGAATCGGTAGGCTCGGCCTCATGCTCAGATGTTGACCGAGGAGACTCCGATGATATAATGAATCAGCAATACTAATATACTATAAAAAATAACAAATTGATTTAGTTAATTTAATTTCAAATAATTCACATGTCTAAAACAAGATTTAAAATAAATTAAATTACAAATAATTTACACGTCTAATACAAGATTTAAAATAAATTAAATTTCAAATAATGTACATGTCTAGCACAAGATTTAAAATAAATTAAATTACAAATAATTTTTTTTATTAACGTATGCATATATAATAATTCCAAATAATTGTTCTAAGTCACTAAACATAACCTAAGTCACTATCAATTTCCTGAGTCAAAAACAAATTTCTTGCAACTATCAAATTTCTAAGTCACTAATAAATTTCTAGGTCAGTAACAATTTCCTAAGTCACTAACATATTCTTAAGTCACTAAAAATTTCCTACGTCACTAACAATTTACTAGGTCACTAGTATAACATATCTATTGCTGTAATTCAAACATATAGAAAGCAGATATTAAAACTTATTTTTTGGATAAAGCTTCGTTGCACAAGATACTCAAGAAGAAACCTAGAGAGAAGCTAGAGCAAAAACTTGGAGAGAAGTTAAAGAGATAGTGTGAAAGGGAAATAGTGAAAAAATGGGGTATATATAAGTCAACCAACTCGCGTTTAGTTTGGGCGTGAATGGTCACGCCTAACCAAGGCGTGATTGACGTGGGTATCACGCCTGCGTGAGGCGTAGGTGGAGACGCCCAATTCGAGCGTGACATTTTATAATAGATCCGTAAATAGTATAAAAATAACTATATATTCGTACTGATTTATTTAAATTGCAATATTTTAATTTTTTTTTACCCACAATCACCAAACTCTTTCTAACCGAAGTTTCTCTCTCTCTCTCTCTCTCTCTCTCTCTCTTCAAATCTTGAATATAAACATTTCGCATTCACAAATCCAGTTTACTTTCATGCAAAACATATTCATTATGCATTCAATGCAATTCAAATTTTTTCAGATCTGATTATAAATGCCATTGTTCATGCATTCACAATATAAACGACGGCTATTCATACTTTCAAATCCCATGACATTTCAAAAGCATTCAAACAAATTGAAAGCAAATTTTCACGGGCATGTAGTATTTAATGTCTACCATCATGAACATAAACATAAACCCGTATTGTGAAAAACCATTATCTCTCAATTCGAAATTCGTTTTCTAGGACAAATCCAAATTCGATGGGCATTCGCGATGTCAAGTATTTCACGCACACTGTATCAATGCAATTAAAAATCCATCAACTTCTCCATCAAGGCGTGAGGCATCAAAATGTTGGAAAACATTTATAATAGCAATAACTTCAAAATCAAAATATCATATCTAAATATAATCAGTATAATTAAAAACAATGTAGAAACATAACATTGCTTTGCATTCAAATCAAATTTTTAACAAATCGATCCTTTCAACCAATTCTAATTACGTATCCAAAGTAAACATTTCTAATTGCATAAACAAATGCTAATGACAAATTAATTGCAATATGAAAAGGTTCCTTCTCTCTTGTATTACTTATGTTTTCATTTTCTCTTTGCAAAAGGCACCGTTTTTCTTTTGTGTCAAAAGTAAGATATCATTTCATAATCTTACCCTATAATAGGTGGCAAAAGCCCTTGCAAGAATTAGAAGGCAATTGTCATCTCTCGCATGGGGTGATTCATAGACATGGTTACAGACACTTGCTTTTTGTTAACGGCATTGAAGGGGCTTCTAAATTTCTCAATCGAATAGAGATCGTGGATCTCTGGGGCAGGACCTGCACCAACCTTCTAGCAAGGTAAGCTCATCTTGAACATGCTAGTGATTTCATTTCATGAACTCTAATAGTCAATGTTTATTTGGCTTTTTTTATTGTATGGCAGGGAAATCACTGTTGAAGATGCTTTATGTAACAGCCCGTTCATGATCGGTATGTTATCATCACATATGATAGTAAACGTAGTTACAATCACAGTAGTTGGATTAAAATACAGGAGAACTTTTTCCTTTTTAACAACGTTTACATTTTAAAACAATTGTATTTAGCAAAACTCAAAATTGTGATTATAACTGATAAACAATTGCGGAATAATAAAATTCACTGCTCATGTATCATACAACTCTCATTTAATGTAGCTAAAAAGTTCTCATAAACAAACAAAGCATGTTTCATAATTTTACACTTTCCTACACAGAATATGCCACGGTTTTATCAAAACTGGATGCGATTTACTTGTCAATAAATTCCCATCTTTTAGTATAATAAACTAGACTTTTCTAAATTTTCAAAGAGGTATCACAAGCCTCAATTGGAGTTCTATAACTCCGGATATGGCTAGATAGCGAACAGGGTCACTTAGTTCCTTCATTGATTTTACAACTACAGACAATCCACAAATAATTTTGCTTTGAAATTATAATGTTATAGTCGATACCTTGATGTTTAATTTGATATATGATAAGGCTAACTTGGTAAAAGAGTGAGTGAGATATTGAATTTCAAAAATCGAAAACTGAGGCTGCACCCAAAATCGCGAAATAGGGCAGCAGTCTTCATACATTTGGAAACTAGGCATAATCTACAACTCATAATGGTCCCATTTTTTTAGGAAAGTGTAGGGGACATTCTAAGCTTTAAAGTGGTATCTCATATACCTCATTTGACCAAGAAATGAGGGAGATATAACTCTCCAAAGTTAGTTGTGAAATCACTACATTTCCTATAATTTTTGGCAGCACCTCCTTTATTTTTACAACTAATTTTCTTTCTACCTAATTCACATGGAATGGAATCCAAAGGCCCAACAACTCGTGGTGCACTTACATCCTTCATTACAAATAATAACATGTTCATTACTTAGGAGTCAAGTCATTAACCACAATTGCTTGAATTACAAGATACACTTTATCATATTTCTCAATTTTACCTAAACCAAATCTTATCATTTCCATCACCTACTCATTATCCAACTTTCATACATAATCCATATAAAACATTAATACCAAGTAGGACCAAGCCCTTCCATCACACACATACCATTAGATACATAACCAAAGTCCTCAAAATATGCATCATTACAATTACAACAACTATCAAAATGTAACTATTACATCATAATTGTCACCTATACAAGATACTAGAATTCACAACTAAATGACTTAGATATAAAAGCGTGAACAACCCTAAGCATAGTAAATGCCACATCATACAAGACCAATGTTCATGCACTAAGTCAATGATACAAATGAATAACTACAATGTGCATCAATATAAATAACTCCAAAATGCCAGTTAACATCATATACTCCATATGTCAATATCTGGTCTCTAAGTGGGTCTTTTGCCCGAGGCTCCACCAATATGCTCAACTGTACCTGAAATGATGTCCCCCAAATATGGGGTGATATTTGACAGTCTCAGTAAACCAAGGATTCTGGAGGGTCACTCCACCCAATGGCTCACTCAAATATGCATACAGAGATAATATCTATACAGTACAACATACAATCAAACAATCAACTAGGCATAAATTCGAGAACATCCACTCAGGGGTTTTGTTTAGGGACCCCATCATATAACAACTCTAAGGCACAGTGCCAACTGGAACTCTCTCAAGGAGACCTATCCAGTGGAAGTCCCCAACAATTTTCTACTGATAAGAGAAACAGGCATTACAAGCCTCATAAGCAGTATACATATTGCACACAACATGTTCAAATGCATGAACATACTCTATCAAACATTATACAGGTTGCAAATCCTAACCATTACCCAATAGGCATGGTGGAGCCACAAGGGGATGAACACCAGGATAAGAAGTTTACATTTTTAAAGCTTCCAACAAAGATAACTTCAAACACAAGTTACTTCCTCCACAAGTAATCACAAGGTATTTATACAATATTCACACCTACACAACGATGTGAAGGAAACACCACCAACCAAGCATATACATCAATAAAAAGTCAATGGACTGCATGTTATTGAGTTACAACTTAGTAACTTACCAATTTCTTGATACACAAGAATACAGTGGCTCCAAACCCTTAGGCAAGCTTAGACCTTCATCAATTCCTCCACTCTACAATGTCACATAACCAAGCATCAACACACATATAACATGATACTCAAACTACATACAATGGCTTCATTATCCTTTCAAACCCAATTCAGCCAACACACACAAAGTCATCAAACTTTTGATTTTTTTTTTTTTTTTTTGGTACAGTCAAACTTTTGATTTTAACTCCATTTTGTAAGTGACATTGTACCACCAACACTTTACACCATAATTATTCAACCACATCAAGCATTTATCTTCCCAACAAGTCAATGTAACATTTTTCCTTTCATTTTATTCATTATGGCTGAAACATGTAATGAAGGAACCTAACGATTTTTCTTGCATTCCTAATGTTCAACCATAATTACAACTCATAAATAGTTAATCCCACATAGGTCAGGCTTCCATTGACAATTTTAACATTATAACTTCACATTTCCACACATGCATTCTCGGCCAACATGTGCCTTTGATACCAACATTGATTTCATTCCATTTTCACCAATCAACCAACATTGTAAATACATATACAATCATACACCATGTCCACATTACACCACAACATTCAAATATTCAAAATTCCAACACTTTGTCATACCAATTTTCGGTCCAAAATCAAAGTGAGCAAAATAATGTTTTAAATCATTTTCCACCAATTAAATCACATCCTAAGCATACTTTGTAAATAGATTAAGTCCCAATCACACCCTAATAGCATGAACTAAACCACATATTCCATGAAGGCATCTAATTTTTTATGTCCACAAAAATCCATCAAAGTTTGGAAAACTTACCACCAATCAACTCCAAATGACCCAAGGAAAAAGAATCAAGCCTCCATTCAAGTAATGCAAGCTTCCCAGTCCATGAACACCATCAACTTTGTCAATGGATGATCACCTCACACAATGATCCCCACAAAAATAAGGGTGGAAATGTGTTCCTTTAAATATTTTACATAAGTTTGACTTTGGAATCACTCAATTTGGTAAGCCTAAAAGTTATGGTTGTTTGAAATTTTCAAACTCTTATTTCCACCAACAATGGAGGGGGCTCATTTTTGGCAAGGAGAGGGGCTGAAGATGATGCTTCAAATGTGACTTCACATATGCTTAATTAGTCACTTAAGTGGGGGTGGGGTTCCATATGTGATTTTACCAATTCACCCTCACTTAAACTAGTCATTCGGCACACTAATCTCCACTTAATCCATGAATCTTCCATTTAATCAAAATTTCAACATTCATCAAAGTCCATTAAAAGTAATTTAACATATGAGTCTAAAGTTTTCCAGTAATTTGGTGAAATTATGATTTTACCCCTAGTTTCACACTATTGACACGATTTCACGAAAATTACCAAATTTGTAATTTGACTCCAGATAATTTCCATAATAATTTTCTTGGTTCTAAATGTCTCTTTTAGCATATATTGAATTTCATAACAGTTATCTCATTTATGAGTTTTCCCGATGATTGTATAACAGTATTTTTACCCAGTAAATTTCACCATTCATCATTTTTTTCTTCAGAAAGTGTCTATCAACTCCAATTTTCATTCTGAATCCAATTTCATCATTCTTTTCACCAAATAATATCTAGATATCCCATTTCATAGGTTAGTGTTAAAAATCGGACAATTTTTCCAAATTATCATTTTACCCCTGGTGGGTATTTTAACCCAAAATTCAGGATTTTCATCACATACACCCCCTGAGCCATTATTAGACTCTAATCAACTTAAAATCTCACAATTCAAGGGTTTCACTCTTCATTTATCTCAATCTCTTACTTGTTAGTATACGTTTTCCATTACCGCCATAGTAGGATATAATTACGTTGCAACGGATTTTACTGTTTATCAACATTATACAGATGTGGGTTGTTATACTTTAAGGAAGAAGTCTATGGATTTATGTTTAATTCACGGGGTTGCTTATGGACCCTTGATTTGGAAGGTGGAAATATCAATTTGACCGTGGAAGATTTGGGGCTACAAACCAAAAATATAACAAAGCAATTGAAGCTGAGTTTGGTTCATTGGAGCTGGATTTTATAGATTTCAGCAAGAGAAGGTGTTATGAAAAAATCTGTAAGAACTCGCACCGCTAAATTAGGAATTTAATAAGTTAAATATAATTTTAATAGATAAATCTTATAATTGACTCTAGAAAAATATAAAAAGATTATAATAAATATATTCAATCACTTTTCAGAAGGAAAGTGCAAAACATCGGGTATTTTATGGTATAAATGGATATCGGTGAAGTAACTCGAAAAATAGGAATAAGAATATGAATATTTCTAGAAAAATATCTAGGCTAAGAATATCAAGTCTGGGGTAAAAATAATAAGTAGTGATGTCAAAACTAATATCGTCTATGTATAAAATGCGTACCAGTGAAGTGTCTCGAAAAATCAATATAAAAATATGATAATTCCTAGAAAAATGTGTAGGTTAAGAATATGAAATTTTAGAGTTAAACGAAGAGCGAAACTAATTAAACTAACACTGCTAGTTTAAGTGGGTGTGTCACTATAAATAGGTAGGCATAAAACCCTAGGCCAATTTTCAGGCCCCAAGGCTGATCCTCATGGCTGCCACCTCTTATTCTCCTTGAAGACTTGAGCATTTCTCATAAAACCTAGCTAAGAAGCCACCTTTCTCCATGTTTCTCAATTCCCATGCTATAGAATCATCATCAATCCTGGTAAAGCTTGAGTTTTGTGGGAGAAAAACCATCTCCTGAGGGTTTGAGTTGCTGTTTGCATAGAGTTAAGGGCTGTTCACTTGAGTTTTGAGTGTGAGAACCATTGATACACTCTAGGAAGCTTCAAGAACCAAACTTTGTTAAGAAAGGACCTACCTTTGAGTGTGATTTTCGTGCACCACTAAGTCAGTAGCTTGGAGTATCTTCAAAGTCCTCAAAGCTTCCCCATTTTTTTTTGTTTTCAAAGGTCCATAGGTAACTTAAACCATTTCCCTTGTATTTTCTTGAAAATGGCTTATTTTGTGAAGTGAAAAGGGGAAACCTTAATGATTCATGTTAAAGATAATATATCTATGTTTAATCATGTGGTCTGAACTTCTGTTTGATGAGAAATTGGACTTTGGACCCTTGGAAGCCACCCGCAAGTTATGCAGAAAAATATGCAGATTTCGTGTTCTGTCCACGTGGTAATCGATTACCTTACACATGGTAATCGATTACCGTGAGGAGCAATTGATTACCTCTACATGGTAATCGATTACCCCCTGTGAGAAAAGATCAGAAACCAATTCTGATGCGTAGGGAAAACCCAATTAGGGTAAGATACCCTAGGATATCAGTGCTACTATTGGAAGTGTAATACAAATAATAAAGAGGTTTAAAATCCTATAATTACGGCTTTAGGAAGGACTTGTGGTCATTAGACAAAAAAGAAAATATTATCCAATTGCTATGAAATTTGGGATTCTGATTTTTAATAATATTCTTGATATAAACATATTGCAATTGTCGGACTGTGTGACTGTTGGTGTATCTGTGTATACTGAACCTTTGGATAGGGATTTTGGCACTGTATTAAGCTTTCGTGTCCTCGCTTTTACCCATTGATGGTTCCAACAAACCTCATGGAGGGATGGTTTATATGCATGATGTGTTTTTCTGAAATATATCTGTTTATGTGATGAATATTGGATACGCTGTTGAGCTGGATTATGATATAGTGCATTTTTTATATGTATATGTATGTGGGGTATTACACACGAGATGGTATTCCCTGAGCATGTCGGGCCACATGCAAGATGGTAACTCCGTGTGTGAGGTACATGGTGGACTCCTTGCACTGTAGGTTGTAGACGTACGTAATGCATACATTTTACTCTGGCCAGTAGGATGCATACACATATGACATGGACATATACAACATTGCACAGATATTCGCCATTAGATCACCCATGGTTGTGCCTGATCCAATGGCTTGCCTGGATATTTGCTGGAATGGGTGCTGCAGGATAATGTCTTCGTAGGATGCTTTGTGGGATGCTCTGCAATACTCAGGCTTATCGTCAAGATGGAACAACACATGCATATTAAAAGCCATTACATGTAAAGTTCAATCAACATTTCATATTTTCAAAAGCATGTAACACAGCATGCATATACCATATCCCCCTGGAACATGGTGGAACCACAACATGGCTAAACCGAGGACACGAAAGCTTACCTTGCAAGCTAACACCCCCAAGCCAAGAGTCCACAAGCTCACAGTCCAAACACAGCAGAATCACAATCTGTTATGGACCAACACTATATCAATAATTATGCATCTCAAGCATACCACTTAAAGACAACGCCTCTTCCTTTACGTTTTACATCTTAAGGCTCCCTACAAAGCCATAAGCCCTTAATCACATGATTCTGACTTAGTTCATTAATTACAGAAGTCTAACTTCCTTAATCTAGGATCCACAAACCCCCAATAGCCTACTGTTTGCACAGAAAAGCTACTGTTCTTCGAAATCCCAGAATATCCGGATATTCCTCGTGGCATATCCGGATATGCCATATCCGGATATCTCACTGACCATATCCGGATTTACAATATCCGGATATCAAGGTCCCATATCCGGATACCATATCCGGATATCAATATCCGGATATCAATATCCGGATATCTGTTCGATAAATATCCGGATATTTCACGATAGAATGCAGTTTCTGCATTTCGTGAAGATATCATTCCAAGGTTCCATTTTTAACACATCAACACGTTAAAGCATGCATTTTTAGACCCACTTAGGTTAACATACCAGTTGGTTATTTACTTAACCCAATTACATGCAAACCTTTAACCCATCAAAACACATGATCAAGAGAAGGCAACTCACCAAAGGTTCAAAACAGAGGCAAAGGCTGCTCCTGGAGCTCACCACTAACTCCAAAGGTTCTGACTTCAAGGGTGCACGAAAATGCACAACAAGAGGGTCCTTTCTACACAAAGGTTGACACTTTGAAGCATAGAAATGCCATAACCAAGGCTTTCACCACTCACTCTCCAAACTCAGCCCACAAGCTAACTCAAAACAGCCACAAGACTCAGAAAAAAAGGCTCATTTCACACTCCCAATGATCTCTCCCACTCACACAAGGCACAAGATGAAGAGAACTGGAGGAAAAAGGCCACAAGGCTCAAGAAAGAGGTGAGGGAACAATGGAACAGTAGCATGAAACTGATCAGCCACTACACTCACGCTGGAAAATGAGGCACCTAGGGTTTTGTGCCCATAATAGGCATATAAATAGCCAAATCACTTAAACGCGCAGTATTAGCCTTAATAGCTACGCAAAAGATCTTGATCCCAAACTTTGGAATCTTAACCTACTCATTTTTCTAAGAATTATCATATTTTTATTTTATTTTTCTGAGCACCTTTCCGGTACGCGCTTTTCCATAGCCAGTATCAGTTCTGGCATCAGATCTCATTATTTTGACTTGAAACTCGTTTTAAAAGTCCTACATATTATTCTAGTAACTATTATGCACTTATTATAATTTTCCGGAATACTTTTTCGGTACACATTAATACCGACTAGCAGAACCGGTATCTGCACTTTTCTTCCAAAAAGCGACTTTCGGCATTCTTACCCACTAATTATAATTATTAAAGCCTCATAATAATTATTAGGGTCAATTATGAAATTATTTCCTAATTATCACAATTAATTCATTAATTACCTTAATTAGCGGTGCGGGTTCTTACGGAGAGTACCTTATCCTATATTGATTTACTTAGGGTTAGCAACTAAAATAATCAGGGTTGGGTTGGCCAAAATGAGCTGACAACCAAAATCAGCTCGACTCGATCCACGCTCGAAAAAAATCGAGCCAACCCGCGGGTTAAACAGGTCAACTCGCGGGTTTTTTAAATATATATATATATATATATATATATATATATATATATATATAAGAATACTAATTAATTAAACAAAGAAAGTAAAATGGGACTGTGGAATTGTGTGGAACACTGGAACCCTAACCTAAATACTAAAATTTCAAAAACCCTAAAGGCCAAATTTCAAAGACTCATGCACTTGGAACTAATTATGAGGATGTACCTATGTAGCACCAACACGACAAGCGACACGTGATACGATACGACACGACACTCTGACACGTCAATCTTAAAAAATTATGGATTTCGACACGTTGGGACACGTTTTAATATTAAATAACATTTTTAAATTATATAGTGTATATTTCATTTAATATTCAATAATTTAACAAAAAATAAACAAAATTAATAATACCCATCAAAATATTATCTTTCAACTTTCCTTTCTAATCCAAAACCACAAAAGAAAAATTGATTCAAAGTCGGAATCCAAGGTGTTACATAAAGGGAGAAAAAAAAAGAAAAAGAACGAAAAATCTCATCTAACCAATGGCAACAATAGCAGAAACATTCACTGACACCCAATACCAAAAATTGTAGCAGCGTTCTTCACAAAAGGCAAAAACATAAATTAAAAGAATACACTGTAAAATAAGAAAATCAAGAACACAATTAAACATTATAAAAGGTGGAAGATTTAATAAAAAATAAGAACTGAGATGAAAGAGAGAGAGATCAGATCAGATTAAAGAGAGATTAGGGAGGATGAGACATGGTAAGAGCGTAACAGGAATGACAACGATGGTGCTGAAATGATCTATTATCTACTTAAAGGAAAAAAAGGGAGAAATTGATATGATCATGTAGAAGCTTTACTAATATATTTTAAATTTAAAAAAATTAAAAAAAAACTAAAAAATTTACGAAAATGCCATTTGACCGTGTCGGAGCGTGTCGGAACATGTCGGACTCGGTCAAATTCGCGTGTCGGAATGATCAACGTGTCGAAAAATGTTGACTACGTGTCCGACACCGTGTCGGAGCGTGTTGGAGCGTGTCGCCGTGTCAGAGTGTGCCGGACACGACTCTCCCTATTTTTTGAAGTGTCTGTGCTTCCTTGGGACTATGTAGCACCGACACGACACACGACACGTGATACGATACGACACGACACTCCGACACGTCAATCTTAAAATATTATGAATTTCGACACGTTGGGTCACGTTTTAATATTAAATAATATTTTTAAATTATATAATATATATTTCATTTAATATTCAATAATTTAACAAAAATAAAAAAATTAATAACACCCATCAAAATATTATCTTTCAACTTTCCTTTCCAATCCAAAACCACATAAGAAAGATTGATTCAAAGACGGAATCCAAGGTGTTACATAAAGGGAGAAAAAAATAAAAATAAAAATAAAGATCTGATGTAACTAATGGCAACATCAGCAAAAAATTTCACCGACACCCAAAACCAAAAATTGTAACAACGTTCTTCACAAAAGGCAAAAACATAAACTAAAAGAATACACTGTAAAATAAGAACATCAAGAACACAATCAAACATTATAAAAGGTGGAAGCTTTAATTAGAAAAATAAGAACTGGGATGAAAGAGAGAGATCAGATTAGAGAAATATTAGGGAGGAGGAGACACGGTAAGAGCGTAACAGGAATGACAACGATGGTGCTGAGATGATCTATTATTTACTTAAAGGAAAAAAAATTGATATGATCATGTAGAAGCTTTACTAATATATTTTATTTTTTTTTTTAATTTAAAAAATTTAAGAAAATGCCATTTGACCGTGTCGGAACATGTCGGACTCGGTCAAATTCGCGTGTTGGAATGATCAACGTGTCGAAAAAAGTTGACCGCGTGTCCGACACCGTGTCGGAGCGTGTCGCCCTGTCGGACACGACTCTCTCTATTTTTTGGAGTGTCAGTGCTTCCTTACCTTGGGATGTACAGAAAGATATTAAATATGATTTATCTATATAATGTCTTTCTACTGAATGAATTAATAATTTAGGGAAGAAATTTAGAAGTTAACCGCATCAATGAAATTTTATTTTATTTTTCCTATTTTTTGAGCCAACCGTAAGCCAACCCGTGAGTCAACCCTAACCCGACTCGAGTCCGGTGGGGTTGGGTTTTCTGGCCCCTAACCCGACTCGTTTTTTCGGATTGAACACAGATTGGGTCGGGTCAAGTCAAGTTGGCCCATTTTGCCAACCCTAGACTTACTAGCCATAGGCTAGACATTTCTTTGATCTAGACAGACCAATATGCAAATTGCACCAACACAACTGATACCAGTATTTCAGACATGATATTTTGACATTAATAATTGACATGATATTTTGATATTAATTTTCAATTAATAATTGACATGATATTTTGAAACATATAACAGTATTTCAATTAATAATTGACATGATATTTTTGACATTAATTTTCAAGATTTTCATTAATTGAGCTAATAAACCTATGGAGAAGGGTAAAGAAAGATAAACACAATACAGTCCGAGTACTACCCTTGCAAGACAACTAACTGAAATACCTCATGAATAAATATAAAGTGAGTATCTAAAGCCCCAGGACTACAACACATAGCCTGGGTTAAAATCCTGATACTTTAATTACAACTTCAATTAAAAGACAATAACAAAACCATGTGGCATGGACAAACCCCATGCTCACCAAATAAGGCACAATGCCCAACAACAGTCTCAGCATAATATCATAATCAAAGCGGGAAAACATAAACAGCAGTCAACATCCAGCATGTCAGCATGTCATAATAACATCAACTCAGCTCTGACCTCCTGCCACCTGAGCCCTCAACATTACCTGATCCTGAAATAAGCGTCCCCAAACGTGGGGTGAGATCTCTAAACAAGAAATCTCAGTAAGACAAGGGGTCCTCAAGGATCTTCCACCCCAAGCTCACTTACATGTGTAATATAAGTTCAAAAACAGTATTTACAATATAAGTTCCAAAACTATGCGATGCAGCAGATAATCATGCCATGTGTGTTTATCAAATCTACTGGCCAGAGAAATGCAGGAATATGTCTAAACCCACATGAGTACAAGGAACACCGCTTGCACCTCACCCACAGCCTCACCATCTTGTATGTACTACATACTCAGGCTTACCGTATAGGTGGACACCACATGCATATCATAAAAGCACATTGCATATAATAGCTCAACAGCATTTCCAAATCATCAAAGCATGTAACACAGCATGCATAAATCACATCCCCATGGGACATGGTGGAACCACAAAATGGCTAAACCGAGGACACGAAAGCTTACCATGCAAGCTAGCTATCCAAGCCAAGAGTCCAACCACTCTTACGTCCAAACACAGCAGTATCACAATCTGATATGGACCAATAATACATCATTAATCATGCATCACAAGCATATAACTTAAAGACTACGCCTTTCCTTTACGTTTTACGTCTTAAGGCTTCCAACAAAGCCATAAGCCCTCAATCATGTGATTCTGACTTAGTTCATTAATTACAGAAGTTCAACTTCATTAATCTAGGGTCCACAAACCCCCAATAGCTTACTGTTTACACAGCACAACTACTGTTCTGCGAAATCCCAGGATATCCGGATATTCCAAGGGACATATCCGGATATGTAATATCCGGATATCACACTGACCATATCCGGATATACCATATCCGGATATCCAGATCCCTCATCCGAATATGCATATCCGGATACCCTATCCGGATATGAATATCCAGATACCATATCCGGATACTGATATCCGGATATCTGTTCGACAAATATCTGGATATCTCACGACAGAATGCAGTTTCTGCATTTCGTGAATATCCACTCCAAAGATCCCACTTTTAACCGATTATAGACACTTAAACATGCATTTCAAGGTGTGTTTAACCTACCCCACCCTTATGTTATCAACTTAGTTAAATACATGCATCAAGGTTCCGTTTTTAAGCATCAAAACACAAGTTCAAAGGTTGATGCACTTACCAAAGCTTTAAACAGAGCAACAATAGCTCTTGGAGCTCACTCAACAGCTCCAAAGTCAGCCACCACACTGTGCACGAAAATGGCACCCCAAGATGGTTCTTTTCTTCACAAAGGTGGCTTCTTGAAGCCTCCAATGGCATGAACAATAGCTCACAACAAGGGAGACAATATCCCAGCCCACTAACACCCCTCAACCAGCACCTCAACTCAGAAAAAGGTTGCACTTCATTCTCACAAGATATCCACTCTAGTGTTTAGAAGGGAAAGAGGAAGAAGATTGAAGAAGAAAGGTCACCAAGCTCACAAATGGTGAAAGAAGGCAAGGAAACAGTGCCCAGCATTCAGCCACCACAAGGTTCACGTAGGATTATGGCTGCCTAGGGTTTTGTGCCCTCTTAGTGTTAGTATATATAGGCATTTAAGTCATAACGCGCAGTATTAGCCTTAATAGCTACGCAAAAGATCTTGATCCCAAACTTTGGAATCGAAACCTACACATTTTTCTAAGATTTTTCATATTTTTATTTTATTTTTCGGAGCACCTTTCCGGTACGCGCTTTTCCACAGCCAGTATCAGTTCTGGCATCAGATTACATTATTTTGACTTGAAACTTGTTTTACAAGTCCTACATAATATTCTAGTAATTATCATGCATTCGTTATAATTTTCCGGGATACCTTTCCGGTACACATTTATACCGGGTAGCAGAACCGGTATCTGCGCTTTTCTTCCGAAAAGCGACTTTCAACATTTTTACCCACTCAATATAATTATTCAAGCCCAATAATAATTATTAAGGTCAATTATGGAATCATTTCCTAATTATCATAATTAATTCATTAATTACCTTAATTAGCGGTGCAGGTTCTTACATTCACCCCACCTTTTTAAGGATTTTGTATTCAAAATCAGAAACATACCTGTCTCGGAAGTCGGGATACTGCCGAAGAAGCTCATCTTCTCGCTCCCATGTGCACTCCTCGGGACTACGCCCAGTCCACTGCACCTTGACCATTGGAATAGTCTTGCTTCTAAGCTGTTTCTCGCCTCGATCGAGAATCTTGAGTGGTCCGACGGGAGTCTTTAGGTTCTCCCGAACCTCCACATCATCCGGCTGCACCACGTGCGAAGGATCTGCTATGTACCTCCGAAGCTGAGACACGTGAAACACGTCGTGGATGTTGGCTAGGTTCGGAGGCAAGGCGAGTCGATAGGCAACAGGTCCTACTCTACCAAGGATCTGGTAGGGCCCAATGAACCGAGGGCTCAACTTCCTCACTCCGAGTGCCCGTCCAACACCGGTGACAGGTGAAAGTTTCACAAACACGTGCTCACCCTCACTGAACTCCAGTGGTCGATGCTTGACATCATAGTAGCTTTTCTGGCGATTCTGCGCCTGCTTCAACTTTTCCCTAATCATCTGGATCTGCTGGGTAGTATCTTGGACAAAGTACAAGCCAAATAGCTCTTTATCTCCAACCTCAGACCAGCAGGTAGGAGTCCGACACCTCCTACCATACAGCGCTTCGTAGGGTGCCATGCCCAGACTAGCATGAAAACTGTTGTTGTACGAGAATTCTACCAACGGAAGGTACCTATCCCATGCAGAACCCTGCTCCAATGTGCAAGCTCTCAACATGTCCTCCAATGTCTGGATGGTCCGCTCAGTCTGTCCGTCAGTCTGAGGGTGATAGGTGGTACTCAATCTCAACTGCGTACCAAAAGCCTCCTGCAGCGCCTCCCAGAACCGAGATGTGAACTTCGGGTCCCTATCACTGATGATACTCTTGGGCACCCCGTGAAGCCTCACAATCTCAAGGACATAAAGCTTGGCCAACTGCTCTGTAGTGAAGCTCACCTTCACTGGAAGAAAATGGGAAGACTTGGTCAATCTGTCCACTATGACCCAAATAGAGTCACAACCAGCCTGAGTTTTAGGCAATCCCACCACGAAGTCCATGGAAATACTCTCCCACTTCCACTATGGAATTTCAAGAGGTTGAAGTTTACCAGACGGTTTCTGGTGCTCAATCTTTACTTTCTGACATATAAGGCATTTGGATACGTAGACCGCTATGTCCTTCTTCATGCCTGGCCACCAAAAATTTCTCTTTTAGTCCTGGTACATTTTTGTAGCACCAGGGTGAATAGTAAACCGGCCCTTATGAGCCTCTGCCATAACCTCCTCGGCCAATGGCCCTCGAGGAATAACAATCCTCTTCTGGAACAACAATAAACCATCCTCGTTCCAAGACACACCGTCCTGGTTTTTCACATAATCAAGGCACTCTCTCTGCCCTTGCGCCTCTTTAATCTTCTCCATCAGCTCATTAATCACCTATGCTGTTTCCATCTCAAGCAGTGCACCCCCAAACAAGGAGTTCACTCTCAAGTCTCTGAACTTTTCGATTACCTCGTAGTCGCTCATCATCAAGCTGGATAAGCTCACGGATTTCCGACTCAAAGCATCGGCTACCACATTGGCCTTGCCTGGATGGTACCTCAGCTCAAAGTCGTAGTCTTTCAAGAACTCCATCCATCTACGCTGTCTCATGTTCAACTCCTTCTGGTCAAACAGATACTTCAGGCTCTTGTGATCACTGAATACAGCAAGCTTCATGCCAAACAGGTAATGCCTCCAAATCTTGAAAGCAAAAACAATGGCTGCCAACTCCAAGTCGTGAGTCGGGTAGTTCTCCTCATGAGGTTTCAACTGTCTTGAAGCGTAAGCAACATCTTTCCCTTTTTGCATGAACACACAGCCTAGTCCTTTACCAGAGGCATCGCAGTATAACTCAAACTGTTCTGCAGGATCAGGAAGGACTAACACAGGAGCAGTAGTCAGTCTCTCCTTCAACTCCTGGAAACACTCCTCACACTCATGTGTCCACACGAATGGAGTCTCCTTTCGGGTAAGGCGAGTCATCGGTAGCACCATCTTGGAGAATCCCTCTATGAACCTCCTATAGTACCCTGCCAAACCCAAGAAGCTTCTCACTTCTGTAACCGTCTTGGGCCTCTCCCAGTCCATCACGGCCTCAATCTTGTTAGGATCAACTGCAACTCCATCAGCGGAAATCACATGACCCAGAGATTTCACCGCCTTGAGCCAAAAATCACATTTTGACGGCTTAGCATATAGCTTTTTCTCTTTCAACACTTGCAAAACAATCTTCAAGTGCTCAGCATGCTCCTCCTCCGTCTTGGAGTAAATTAAGATGTCGTCAATGAAGACGATCACAAACTGATCCAGGTACGGCTGGAAGATCCTGTTCATGTAGTCCATGAACACTGCGGGTGCATTTGTGAGTCCAAACGGAATCACCAAGTACTCATAATGCCCGTACCTCGAGCGAAACGCTGTCTTTGGGACATCCTCCGGCTTTACCCGTATCTGATGGTAACCGGACCGGAGGTCGATCTTGGAATATACGCAAGCACCCCTGAGCTGATCCAGCAAATCATCAATGCGTGGAAGAGGATACTTGTTCTTGATTGTCACCTTGTTCAACTGTCTGTAGTCCGTGCACAACCACATGGTCCCATCTTTCTTTTTCACAAAAATGACCGGTGCTCCCCAGGGAGACACACTCGGCCGTATGAAATCTTTCGCTGAAAGCTCCTCGATATGCTTCTTCAGCTCCGCCAACTCTGGTGGCGACATCCGGTATGGAGCCAACAATATAGGCCCCACACCAGACAATAAGTCTATGGAGAACTCTATCTCCCTCTGCGGTGGAAACTCAGGAATCTCCTCGGGAAACACCTCGAGGAATTCCCTCACCACAGGAATGCCAGTGAGATCCTCCTGTGTCCCACTCACCAAACCTCCCAACATGACATAGCCAAATGCCCCTGCTCTCAAGGCCCTCCTCGCCTGCAGGACTGAAATGAACGGTGAGGAACTGGCTGTGGACCCACTCGGAGACATCACCACTCTCTTGGCACAACAATCAATCAATGCACAGTTTCTGGAGAGCCAATCCATACCCAGAATAATCTCCAAGTTGGCCATCGGCAATCCTATCAGATCTACCGAGAAGTCACGGCCATCCCACTGAAACGCTACATCGCGATGAACAGTGGAGGTCAAACATTTTTCTCCGGTGGCGGTGGTCACCCGCATCGGTGGAGAAAGCACATCACTGGGCAACTCAAGCCCCCACAGCAATAGGGGTAGCAACAAAAGAATGCGTTGCCCCGGAATCAAACAATACATCAACAGCTGAACCACCAATGGTAACAGTACCTCTGACCAGGTTCGGAGCTCTGTCCGACTGCTGACGATCCAAAGTATACACACGCCCCGTAGTAGGTGACACGACTGGTGCCCCAGTAGGAACCATCTGCAATGGCACAGCCTGCACTGCAGCAACTCTCGCCGTCGGGCAATCTCTGGAGTAGTGGCCCTCCTTGCCACACTGAAAGCATATCAACTATCCGGTAGAACACGGCCCAAAATGTGACTTCCCGCATCCCGAGCATCTGGGAGCAGGAGGTCTAGCTGTGTTCCCCTGAGTAGAAGTCTTTTTAAACTAGTTTGGCGCTTGCTTAGCCGCCAACTGTTTGCCCTTGCCCTTGTTTGCAAACTTCCTGTTCCTCCAGGGAGCGGAACCACCAGTACCCTGTGACACCTCAATCTTGGCCTTCTTGGCCTTACTCGTGCTGTAGAAGTCCTCAATATCACGACACTGCTGGACCAGTGTCCCAAAATCTCTGGAAGCAGACCCAGCTAAGTAACCAGCAATATCCTCACTAAGTCCCCTGCGGAACTTAGCAGCCAAGAATGTAGGAGTAGGCCTCGCCATCCTGAAGTGTGAAAACTTCACCATCTCATTAAACTTGGCCAGGTACTCGTCAACTGACAATGAGCCCTGAACCAAACGGTCAAACTCCCCTTGCTTCCTCTCCTGTGCATCATACGGGAAATACTGACCCAGAAAACACTCCTCGAAGAACGGCCACGTCATCACACGGCCCTGCATCTCATAGACGTGAGAAATGTTGGTCCACCACTCATGGGCCTCGCCCTCCAGCATTTAAGTGGCAAACATCAGCTTCTGCGAATCGGTACACTGCATGATTCGGAAGATCTTGTCCAACGCCTGTAGCCATCTGGCAGCAGCAATGAGATCATAAGATCCGTCGAAAGAAGGTGGCTTATGCTTGCGGAAAGCATTCAGCCGGCGATCGATCTCGTCATGATCCTCAGCAAATACGGGTATGGTCTGCAAAGCCCCCGTCAAATGACTGCCCTCACCCATCTGACTCTGGGTGTCCTCCTGTTGACTAGGCGGAGGTGGAGGCAGTGGCGGCGGTGGAGGACACTGGCTAGCAGCAGGACCAGCCCTCAACTCCTCCAACATGACCCTCATCATAGTCATGTTGGCCATTCGGTTCTCCTCCAGAACCTCAGCAGTGGCTCGCCTGTTCGCCTCTCTGATGGCGTCCAGCATCGCCTGGTTTGCCAACCTCGTGGCCTCCTGGTCGGCTAGTCGGGCCACCTGCATCTCAGCTAATGCAGCCAGGATAGGATCCGATTGATCCTCGCTCATACTAGGGTTCCTCCTCGGTGGCACCATGACTCTGCACAAGTTACACAAAGAACGAGTTGATCAGGCCCACGCCATGTGGTCACATATGCATCATCATAACACACACCAATCAGAGAGAACACAAAGTAGACAGGCAACGAAATACCATAAGTTATTGCAATACATACAGGATTTTCCCTAGAAAGTGCTCTGATACCATAAAATGTAACAGCCCGTGTTAACCCGGATTGTTAACATACTATCGTATTAAGCCACGCTTAATTAAAACGCGGAATGACTTTTTCTTTAATTCAATTCTGACGTCATTAACCTTAGCCAACTTGATTACTTAATCAATTTCATAAAATACTGCCTGTATGTAAATTGCAAGACAACTAACTGAAATACCTCATGAATAAATATAAAGTGAGTATCTAAAGCCGCAGGACTACAAAACATATCCTGGGTCAAAATCCTGATACTTTAATTGCAACTTCAATTAAATGACAATAACAAAACCATGTGGCATGGACAAACCCCATGCTCACCAAATAAGGCACAACGCCCAACAACAGTCTCAGCATAATATCATAATCAAAGCGGGAAAACATAAACAGCAGTCAACATCCAGCATGTCAGCATGTCATAAATAACATCAACTCAGCTCTGGCCTCCTGCCACCTGAGCCCTCAACATTACCTGATCCTGAAATAAGCGTCCCCAAACGTGGGGTGAGATCTCTAAACAAGAAATCTCAGTAAGACAAGGGGGTCCTCAAGGATCTTCCACCCCAAGCTCACTTACATGTGTAATATAAGTTCAAAAATAGTATTTACAATATAAGTTCTAAAACTATGCGATGCAGCAGATAATCATGCTATGTGTGTTTATCAAATCTACTGGCCAGAGAAATGCAGGAATACGTCTAAACACACATGAGTACAAGGAACACCGCTTGCACCTCACCAACAGCCTCACCATCTTGTATGTACTACATACTCAGGCTTACCGTATAGGTGGACACCACATGCATATCATAAAAGCACATTGCATATAATAGCTCAACAGCATTTCCAAATCATCAAAGCATGTAACACAGCATGCATAAACCACATCCCCATGGGACATGGTGGAACCACAAAATGGCTAAACCGAGGACACGAAAGCTTACCTTGCAAGCTAGCTATCCAAGCCAAGAGTCCAATCACTCTTACGTCCAAACACAGCAGTATCACAATCTGATATGGACCAATAATACATCATTAATCATGCATCACAAGCATATAACTTAAAGACTACGCCTTTCCTTTATGTTTTACGTCTTAAGGCTTCCAACAAAGCCATAAGCCCTCAATCATGTGATTCTGACTTAGTTCATTAATTACAAAAGTTCAACTTCATTAATCTAGGGTCCACAAACCCCCAATAGCTTACTTTTTACACAGCACAGCTACTGTTCTGCGAAATCCCAGGATATCCGGATATTCCAAGGTACATATCCGGATATCACACTGACCATATCCGGATATACCATATCCGGATATCCAGATCCCTCATCCGAATATGAATATCCGGATACCATATCCGGATATGAATATCCGGATACCATATCCGGATATGAATATCCGGATACCATATCCGGATATTGATATCTGAATCCAGATCCCATATCCGGATATGAATATCCGGATACCATATCCGGATACTGATATCCGGATATCTGTTCGACAAATATCCGGATATCTCACGACAGAATGCAGTTTCTGCATTTCGTGAATATCCACTCCAAAGGGTCCCACTTTTAACCGATTATAGACATTTAAACATGCATTTCAAGGTGTGTTTAACCTACCCCACCCTTAAGTTATCAACTTAGTTAAATACATGCATCAAGGTTCCGTTTTTAAGCATCAAAACACAAGTTCAAAGGTTGATGCACTTACCAAAGCTTTAAACAGAGCAACAATGGCTCTTGGAGCTCACTCAACAGCTCCAAAGTCAGCCACCACACTGTGCACGAAAATGGCACCCCAAGATGGTTCTTTTCTTCACAAAGGTGGCTTCTTGAAGCCTCCAATGGCATGAACAATAGCTCACAACAAGGGAGACAATATCCCAGCCCACTAACACCCCTCAACCAGCACCTCAATTCAGAAAAAGGTTGCACTTCATTCTCACAAGATATCCACTCTAGTGTTTAGAAGGAAAAGAGGAAGAAGATTGAAGAAGAAAGGTCACCAAGCTCACAAACGGTGAAAGAAGGCAATGAAACAGTGCCAAACATTCAGCCACCACAAGGTTCACGTAGGATTATGGCTGCCTAGGGTTTTGTGCCCTCTTAGTGTTAGTATATATAGGCATTTAAGTCATAACGCGCAGTATTGGCCTTAATAGCTACGCAGAAGATCTTGATCCCAAACTTTGGAATCGAAACCTACACATTTTTTCTAAGATTTTTCATATTTTTATTTTATTTTTCGGAGCACCTTTCCGGTACGCGCTTTTCCATAGCCAGTATCAGTTCTGGCATCAGATTACATTATTTTGACTTGAAACTTGTTTTAAAAGTCCTACATAATATTCTAGTAATTATCATGCATTCATTATAATTTTCCGGGATACTTTTCCGGTACACATTTATACCGGGTAGCAGAACCGGTATCTGCGCTTTTCTTCCGAAAAGCGACTTTCATCATTTTTACCCACTCAATATAATTATTCAAGCCCAATAATAATTATTAAGGTCAATTATGGAATCATTTCCTAATTATCATACTTAATTCATTAATTACCTTAATTAGCGGTGCGGGTTCTTACACGGTACATGTCGGACTCGGTCAAATTCGCGTGTCAGAATGATCAACGTGTCGGAAAAAGTTGACCGCGTGTCCGACACCGTGTCGGAGCGTGTCGCCGTGTCGGACACGACTCTATTTTTTGGAGTGTCCGTGCTTCCTTGCCTTGGGATGTATAGAAAGATATTAAATATGATTTATCTATATAATGTCTTTCTACTGAATGAATTAATAATTTAGGGAAAAAATTTAGAAGTTAACCGCATCAATGAAATTTTATTTTATTTTTCCTATTTTTTGAGCCAACCGTAAACCAACCCGTGAGTCAACCCTAACCCGACTCGAGTTCGGTGGGGTTGGGTTTTCTAGCCCCAAACCCGACTCGTTTTTTCGGATTGAACACAGATTGGGTCGGATCGAGTCAAGTTGGCCCATTTTGCCAACCCTAGACTTACTAGCCATAGACTAGACATTTCTTTGATCTAGACAGAACAATATGCAAATTGCACCAACACAACTGATACCAGGATTTCAGACATGATATTTTGACATTAATAATTGACATGATATTTTGATATTAATTTTCAATTAATAATTGACATGATATTTTGAAACATATAACAGTATTTCAATTAATAATTGACATGATATTTTTGACATTAATTTTCAAAATTTTCATTAATTGAGCTAATAAACCTATGGAGAAGGGTAAAGAAAGATAAACACAATACAGTCCGAGTACTACCCTTGTCTGGATTATATAGTAGGTATGCATATAACTAATCTATTTCACCTGTTTGGTGTGATGTATAAGGCATGATAGTATAAGCTTATACTATATGTTATGACATTTTTAGTTGTTTGGTGTGACCATCGTATAGTATAAGCTTATACAGCAAGCTCCCCTTATACATCAAAATGATGTATAACTTAATCAAGCCTTGGAGTGGTGGATTAAGCATGATAAGGGATTGATGTATTAATATTGCTTACAAGTACAATTTCCAAGAACTAATATATCATTTCAATATTTATATATTAAAATAATTTTTTTTAATATATTAATTTTAAAAATATTGAAGGATATTATATTATAAAATACTACACCAAACGCTGGATAGTATTAAAATTTAATCAGGTCTTATACAATCAGATCTTATACTATCAGACCTAATACTATCAGACCTTATCCTATACTATACACCAAACATGCCCACGGTGACAAAAAAAGGCACCACTTGCATCAATATCAATGAAAATGGTCTCGAGAGCCTTCATCCTGCATTCTTCGATAAGCAGTTCGCTCCCTACCTGGAGAGCCTTCATCCTGCATTCTTCGGTAAGAAGTTCGCTCCCTACCTGAGGAGCCTTCATTCTGCATTCTTTGGTAAGCAATTTGCTCCCTACCACTTTGTTTGCATTTAACTGCTTCTATAACTTTACGATAATAACGCCAAGATGGATTTGTTTCTCTGATTGGGCGTTGGCCAAATGGATTCGATGACACATACTCTTGGACATTCTCAGCCATAGCCAGCCCTTCTAAATAAACCCGAAGATCACCTCCAGGTCCTGTGAACAGTAAACAAGAATGAGCTAGATTAAAATGCAGGATTCTGTGAAAGATTATATGGGTTAACATGAATTATTAAGACACACAATCTTAGAGGCACGTCAATATGCTTAAGAGCATTTAATATATAAAAAACGACTTTGAATATATCAATCAATGGAAATAAAGCTAACAATCTGAAAAGAAATATAGGATGTGAGGAGATCTCACCTAATGATGAGTCTGTACTATCGTAATAGTGGTAAGAATAAGGAAATATTGCTGTGTACATCTGAAAATAATTTGCAAATGTGAATTGACAAAATAGGTGAAAACGATATAACAAGAGAAAGTTAAGCTTGTTGCATGAAAGGAAAACCAAACAATAGAGCTTACAGGATTCACTAGTGCCTTGTAAGGGGAGTCATCCAATAATAATGTGTTTGACTCATTAAACTCTCCCTTCTCCCATGGAAGACCAGGTTCCACCTTTTCCCACAGCTTTCTAAGTTCCTTCAACGCAAGGGGCTTGTCTCTATTCTCAACAGTACTAAAATCTGTCATAGTACAGTGGGACTGATTCTACATAAAACAATATAGAAAGATTCAATGGCGTCTAGAGAAATTCCAAAGAGGAGTGAATTGATAACAACAATTATTTACATCTCCATCTTTTATTATGGCATGAAAAACAAACCATTTCCCTAGAAAGCAATTAAAATGTATAATATCAATCCAATTCCATTTTGCATAAAGTGAAATTCAAGTATACAATTCAAATGAACAAAAAATCGAACTACAAGGTAGCTTCTGTTGGGTAATAAAAAAGGGAAGCCTTGAGCTATAAAGCTCCTGTTATGCACAGGGTCCAGAGAAGGGTCTATGGTAGGTAGCCAGCCTTACCTATAATTAATGATATGGAAAATCCTCCACAAGAGAAGGTATGTAAGTGAGCAGACACATGAAATACTAACTCTGAGGGAAATTAAATAAGTGACACAATATTGCAATATTTTGTTGATATCCAAGACTTCCCATCACTCAAAATGCAAGGAATGGACACATATATTAATTTTAATAACCACTTAACATCTAGCCAACACAAGCCATTTAGAGTAAAAATGTTAATACAGCACAATTAGATAGAAGATAGATCCTAAGACTACCTTGAGAAAAAGAAATTATTCATTGCATATTTATTTACCAAACCACAAGCCCTAAAAATTATGCTAAAAGCTCAAGAAGATTTAGAATAGATTACCCAAGAAAAAAGCAGTTTGGATGCAGATTTGCCCATAAGAAATTCGACCACTTTATCAACATTACTCCTGCAAATAATAATATACAAGCATCAAGGTACAGTAAGAATAAATGTATAAAGCCCATTTTTCTATTGCTGAAATATAAATTGGACCATTATTGCATCTTAAACCTAAGTCAAACTAATAAACATAAGCAATGAGATAAGATCAGTCATAGATTGGCAAATACTTGGCTCTAGATGACCAAACACCCACATGAAATCTGTCAAAGCAAAACTTCAGAAAATCATCACAGAAGGGCCTCTTGTAAACTGCAAAAAGCAAAACATATATGTCAAGATATGACATGTACGGAATGAGGAAACATGATATTTGATCATGTTACCGTTTCTCCATGTAACAGAAAAATCTGGTTCCCGATATCCTTGAGGAACGTAGCTGACAAAATCAGCAAGCAGTCCATTCACATCAAGGATGAGAAGCTTTTTCCTTGTGTTGTAAGTGTTAGTTTTGTCCGGTGAGAATTGTGAAATCTTTGAATGAACATCTGCATAACACGGATCATTTCTTGTATTCTCAGTATGATCTAGCAGTTTATCATTTGTTTCTTCATGTCTCACCAAAGGAGTGTCTACTACGGAAGATGAAGCCATAAATCTTTGATCAGAAATGCCCTCTGTCATCAACTTCATTTCCTTAGCTGCAGTTCCACTTTGATCAGAAATGCCCTCTGCCATAAATCTTTTCCTTTTTATATATTTCTTTTCCGAATTAAATTCTACACTCCTCTGAGAACTTAACAAATTAGGAAAAGCTGGGTACTCATGTGATGGATCCTTTATAGTATCATCATTCTTCTGTGAAGAATTATTCAGTGAAAAATCAGGACCTTTATTGTTATGCTCAACAGCTTTATACTCATGTGATGGATCCTTTCTAGCCCTTTTCTGCTTGGGCGATGAATTTACTTCCTCTGCAATTGTTAAAGAACATCCCAAACTGGTTATTGCAGGAGGCTCCATACGCAAATCATTTATCACATCCATCAATCAAGAATCTTTAGATGGCTATGCACCTCCTTCAGATGTAATAATTGAAGATCACTCAAGGAAACACTCAGTGGTATCTTCTTTCTGTCCCTTCCCTTAAAAATCCTGCAAGAATAGTCAGTGGAAACAAAAGATAAGCCCACAATGGCCAAACAAAGTTTCAAAATCCACTGAGCCCTAAACAGTGGCCTAAATGCACCATCAATCCAAAAAAAAACTGCTTAACATCTTAAGCATAATAAGGAATTTGAAAAGTGAGAACACAAATGTTTAAAACAAATAAAAGAAAGAAAGAAAATAGAAACTCAAATCAATCATATATTTGGCTGAATCAACAACAATATATTGTCATCCAACTGAGATGCTGAATTTCGAAATTCGAAACTCAATGCAAAACAAACCGGTAATGCTATTGATCTTCTTTGGAACAAAGAGGGATTAATTACAAAAAAGAAAATGAAATGAAGGATGAGAGAGAGAAAAAGAAAGAACCTCAGTTCAGCAGCGCGAAGAATCCAGAAAGAGAGTGAGGAAAATCAAATCGATGTTGAGGTTAAGGATGTTGGGTTTTCGCAAGATAGTCGATTATGTTTTTGGGTTATATATATAGGCGGAGTAACACTATTTTAAGTTGAAACGTCATTGTCAACATTGAGAATAAATCTGACACGTAACGTTTTTTAATTAATATCATTAAAAATAAAACTGTTTTCTGAATTAATTTCTTTAAAATAAAATTTCACATTTAACGGTGTGGGTATTATATAGTGTATTACCAACAAAAATTTCAAAAATTATTATTAATAAGAAAAACAAAAAAAAAATTTATTTGTGATTTAAACTAAAAATCAATTTGAAAAATCTGTATTAATAAAGAAAATAATTAAATAAATATTCTAAACACATGGTAGAATATTATATAAATTTGTATAAATTTTAATAATTAAAATATTGTTTTTTAATAAATAATTACGAATAAGTTGCCATTTTAAACCTAATTTTGAATATATTGCACTTATTCAAGCCTGATAATGGTACTATAACATTAAATTCAAAATTCAAATAACCTTAAAGTTGATTGCATTTTGTATTTAATAGGAATTGATTGTGTTTTGTATTTAATAGGAGTTGATTGCGTTATAATTTTATGAGTTGGTTACAGATTGTCGCCAATTCAAATAAATTTGCTAGAGGTTATTTGGATTTTGGATTTAATGTTATAGGAGTTGATTATGTTTTGTATTTAAAAGAAGTTGATTGCGTTTTCTTTTTAATAGGAAATTTGGTGTCATCTTATTTATAGATGAGTTAATCCACTATGGTGCCATATTTATAGTATCATTATTGCAAATTTAAATTGTTTTTTTGAGAGATAAAGTATATCAAATGATATGTCATTACGTAGATCTCGAAAAGTTAAGTGAAATCAAAAAAAGAATTACCTCATTCGGATACTCGAGTCAAAAGTTATGGCCTTTTAAAGTTTAACCCTCACCCTATTAATTTTTTATGCCACGTGTCAACACCAGACGAGTCACGCCTAATTTAGGCGTGAATGCCTTGGGAGTCACGCCTAACATAGGCGTGAATAGTCACGCCTAATTTGGGCGTTAAAGACTGCAATAAATTCGAAAATAGTATCCAAATCGAAAATAGTATCCAAACTACGACCTATTCGTAATTATTTATTAAAATAATAATATTTTAATTTTTTTGCCCTTCACTTTTTCATTTTTATTTTCAATTAATAAATAAATTTTTAACATTTCTAAGTAAATATAGATAAGTTAGAGATCGATATTAGATCCCAAAATGACATCGTTTTGGGTTGAAAAAAATTATAATAAAAAAGATTATTATAACCCTAAAATAAAGAGTAAATACCCTTTGGGTCTCTAACAATAAACAGGATTCCCACTTTAGTCCCTTACAACAACAAAAAATAATCTCGAGGTCCCTAAGAAATTCAAAATGAACCCATTTAGTTGTAATCGCAGTTCCTCACAAATTCAAAAAAGACCCACATTAGTCCCTCAAAAGACTAAAATGGGTCCATTTTGAATTTCATAGGGACTAGAAGACTATTTTTCTTTTATAAGGGACTAAAGTGAGCATCGTATTTTTTGTTAGGGACCCAAAAGAGTATTTACTCTAAAATAAATTATAATTACAAAATACATTGATTTTTATCTCAGAACGACGTCATTTTGGGTTCAATGTAAATAAGTTATCTACATTGACCGTAGAAAAACCGAACCTATAAATAAATCAGCTTTTCAAATATATAAACTTTATTTAATTGAAAGATGAAAATTATAATATAAGTCTCTTAGGTCAAGGGGATATACATCCTCTTCTTCTGATGTGTTTATGCTTCTAGACATTAAATAAATTTGGCTATAGCAAATTTTGTGAAAATCCAAAAAAAAAAAAAACTTCATAATAAGGTCATGTGAAATCTAACAAGAAAAAATTTATTCATTCCGTAACATATACATTTATCCATTAGATTAGTTCATCAGTCAATGGCTACATTCAGAAAGCAAAACGATTTTTATCCTTTTTATTTTAAGTTCAAATTTATTCTTATCGAAATTCATATTTTAAATAAAAGTTAAAAAAATTAAAAAAAAAATCTTCATCATATTCAATAATATTTTATACTTTATATTCATTGAAAAAATGAGTAATGTCCCGAAAATATATGCCACTATAATTAACAAACACAAAATAACATAGGAATAAATTTGAAATAACTCTGATCATATCCTTTTTAATCACTGACCTTTTATAGTGTCTCAAATTTAAAGAAAGGGAATATTATGCTTGTTTGGACCATTTTTTCCCGCAAATTTGAAATGCACTTTGTCATGTTCGATGTTGCATATATTGAACGTTAATCCTATGAACTACATCGTTTCGTTGTTTTGCCATGATTTCTACATTTGCTCAAGACATTTTAGATTTTTGAAATTATCTCTTTCTTTAAAAAAAATGTTTGAAATTCTCTTTACTTGTGCTCATGAGTAAATTTTCGACTCCTCTTTGCTTCCTTCTTGATCTTTAAATCAATGTAGAGCCTTTCCTTAGGAAATTTTCCTTGCTTATTTCTCGAGAAAAGAGAAAAAATTTAGTTAGAGATAGAAAATAGATATAAGTATGTATCCATATATACATATTGGAAAAGGAAAAACATATAAATAGTATAAAATTCCTTAAGTAAACTAAAAAGTGGAGATGTTTAGTGTGGAATAACGATAAAAATGAATTGTTAAGTCTTGTTGGTCTAAGGGTACTACTTGGCACACTATAGTGGTAACGTATGGTTTAAATAAAATTAACTTAGGTGTTCCACACATAGTTTATGTTATGATTACAACTATTGGAATTATTTTAATTACAGATTTGATTCTAAATATAAATGTTTTTAAATAAAAAAGGAAAAAGTTTATCAATACTTTAATTCAATTGTTGTGATTGTAACTGCGCCTAATGTCATACGTAATGTTAACAAACCAGTTTTAGAACGTAGTGTTACAAATTGGATGGTCTATTTTATTACCACTCTTATTGATCAGTCCTTACACCATCACTTAGCATACTAGTACCTTAAATAAACTACAATTTTTGTTTTGAGTAAAAATGGTCAAAATGGTAAAAGCGTAAGTTTTATCGTTTTTACGTTTTTACACGACGTTTATACCAGTTTTTACCAATAGCAGTTTTTACTTGAGTTTTAACACGTAAAACTCTAGTAAAAATGTAAAAACGTAAGTTTTTACGTTTTTATACTAGTTTTTGACAACAATGGTTACTCCTAATTTGGGTGTGAATGAGTGCAATAGATCCGTAGATTATTTCGAAACAGCTATGTATTCATAATTATTTATTAAAATAATAATATTTTAATTTATTTATTTTTGACAAAAGTGAAGTGTAGAAACAAACACATTATATAGAACAATAATTTTCTATTGTTCAATATCTTTATATTTATTTATTTATTTATTTTCGTGTGACTCTCCCACGACAAGACTCATCAGCCTTATGTTGATTATTTAAGTTATCTCAAACATTCCAAATAGAAAATCAACTCGAAAACAACCTCACAACACAAATCAAAACTTCAAAAAATGAAATTTAAACACAAATATTTTTTACATAACAAGATTCAACACAAATAATTTATTTTGCGAATTTTATTTATTCCCACATATGCTTGTGGTGTTATTCAAGTCTGATTTGTCTTGTATTTGATTTATTTTTATCATTGTTTGGATTTATTTTGGCCTCCCATCCGGGGGGGAGTATTTATCTTCGTTGTTGCTTTGATACCATGTAAAACAACAAGAGACGAGAGGAACATTAAAATAAATCTATATATTAAATTGATTCAAGAGAGTACAATATATAAAGAAATACTAATAGGCTTAGCCTATATCTAACCTAAATAGATAAAATTGGTATGTATACTCTTGCTCATTTCATTGAAATGTTGCCTATAAATAGGCTCAGAATTACAAATTACAAATAAATTTGAATTGGTGATAATTTGTAACCAACTCGTAAAAAGGCAATTCCTAATAAAACGTAATCATCTCCTAATAAATACAAAACACAATCAACTCTTAATAAATACAAAACGCAATCAGCTCCTAATAAATACAAAACACAATCAGCTCGCAATCAACTCCTATTACATTAAATTCAAAATTCAAAATTGAAAATTCAAATAAATTTGAATTGGTGATAATTTGTAACCAACTCGTAAAAAGACAATTCCTAATAAAACATGATCAACTCCTAATAAATACAAAACACAATCAACTACTAATAAATACAAAACGCAATCAACTCCTATTATATTAAATTCAAAATTTAAAATATTCTTTCTAACGTAAAGATTGTAACATAGATTCCGCATCTCCAACTGTAATAAACTGAACTATCTCGTGTCTTAGTTTCCCGCTCATTCCTATATAAACTCATCTTTCCCCGTCAACATTCACAAGAAAACACGCAACCTTAGATCTTTCACTCCTAAATTTTCAGAGAAAATTTTCAGTTTTCGTTCTCTCTCAACGGCTACTTTTTCTATTCTTCCTTCTTGCTTTCGCTATTTGTCTTGCCATTTTTTCTTGCAGCAAATTTCGTTGAGGGGTTTGGTGGAGGCGAGAACCACGAGATCCAATCGTCTTACCAATCTCAGGTTCTTGAAGTGTGGGACCCAGTGGATCATGAGACCTACGAATGCTGACGGCGCCGCTGGAATTTCTGGCAGCGGTGGTGATAAGCGTTCTTCAGTGTCAAAGGCTGAAGAATCACCGGCAACCCACAAGAAGGAGTTGGAGCCTACGCACGTGGAAAATGCATGGGGTTTGAAACGGCATCGCTCCAACAAGGATGAGGATGAGATCGAAGAAGCTGATGCTAGATTGAAGAACGACACAGAGTGTGAGGGTTTGAAAAATGCAATTTTGAGGAACCAAGAAGAAGAACCTGTGAGGCGGTGGAATCTGAGGAAAAGGCGAACAGAGTATAAGGGTTCTTCAGTTAATGCCAGTGTTAGTATGGAAGGGTCAAAGATTCATAATTATGATGATGATGAGAACAAACGCAGTCGAAGAAGTGAATCCAATAAGGTGGAAAGGGTGAAATTTCGTTTGGAGTTAACGAAGGAGGAGATTAAGAATGATTTCATGGAAATATTGGGTCATGGCCCTCCACGGAGACCCAACAAGAGACCCAAAGCGGTGAAGAAGCAATTAGACGTTAGTTTAGTTTCCCATTTGCATTATGTTTAACATTTCTGTGTTGTTGGTTTTTATTTTTATTTTTATTTTATTTTTTATTTTTTTTGTTGATTCTGTGAATTTGATTATTGTGTGCAGGACATTTTCCCGGGAATGTGTTTAACAAAGATTGCTACTAACAGATATAAAGTTGTTGAAGCCAAAGAAAATAATGGCAAGGTGCGTCCTTCTCGGAAAGGGAAAAGGAAGGGCAAGGGTAAGCGTAGGTGATTTCACCTTTCCTAGTTTTTAGTATATTTGGGGAGAGGAACTTGGTGTTTTTTTGCAGCATTCTTTGCTCCCGAGGAGCGTGTAGAGACCAATTTTTTGTATTCTGTAAGACCAATTTTTTGTAACAGGCACTTTGAGGTCATGATGAATGTCCTGAGTTTGGTATAAGAGAAAATTTTTGGTATCCGGGAATCATAATTACTGGAAATTCATGTAGAAATTGAGTTTACTTGGGATGATACGAAAAAGTTGTTTGTTTCGCCAAAATATTACCGGAAACATTAGGTAAGTATTACTGATTCATGTTTGGTTAAGAATGAAATATTACTGAGAATATGATGTTATATTACAAAAATAACCCCAGAGTTTCAGCCTCACCATAAAACTTATTTTATTCTATTCATCAATTTCAGACCACGGTGGAGAAATATATATCATCTCATAAAAATCAACCACAGTGAACCTTACCTACAAATCGATTTAAAATCAATTGAGTCAAGTCATGTAAAAGTCATCTATAATTTAAAGTCCTGTAAAAAAAACACAAATCGATTTATTGGTGATGTATATATCTTCTCAGCGAGTCATGTAAAAAAACTAATGAGAAAAACACTACTGAGTCAACTTATTGGTGAGGAACACAAAGCGATTTAAAAATGAACCACCGACAACCAAACGGAAAGAGTGGATTTTGCAGACAGCAAACCTAGGTTTTCATGGGTGCTGCTTTCATTACAAAAAAAAATTCAAAAAAATCAGTGTCATCTACACAAGGAAGGCAACCGATTGTGGAGAAGCAGACAAGTCAGAAAATTTGTTTGGGTAGCAACATGTATTCACATCAACAATAGACGAAGAATCACTAACAGAAGATTTGGTGCCGTAAGAACCCGGGCACCGTTAATTAAGGTAATTAATGAATTAATTGTGATAAATTAGGAAATGATTCCATAATTGACCTTAATAATTATTATTTGGCTTAAATAATTATAGTAAGTGAGTAAGAATGCTGAAAGTCGATTTTCGAAAGAAAAGTGCAGATACCGGTTCTGCTACCCGGTATAAATGCGTACCGAAAAAGTATCCCGGAAAATTATAATAAGTGCATAATAATTACTAGAATATTATATAGGACTTATAATTACCAGACGAGTCACGCCTAATTTAGGCGTGAATGACTGCAATAAATTTGAAAATAGTACCCATAGTAAATTCTGACAAATTCAAACCAAAACTTCTAAAATAACGTTTTCTGAATTAATCCCATTAAAAACAAAATGAACACCTAACTCCATATTTAACGTTTTTTGAATTAATTTTATTAAAAGTAAAAATGACACATTTAACGTTTTCTGAATTAATTCCTTTAAAATAAATGGAAAGAAAATGACATTGATTTGATTTTTGTATATTATTTTTGGGAGAAGTTTAAATATTTTCATCTCTTATCTCTCATATTTCAAATTAGTCTTATAATCGGCTTAAAAAGTCAAAGTTTATAGTGATATTAAATAGAGCCAACTCGCCTAAAAATAATTAGGATTGGGTAAGAAAAAAATAAAAATAGGAATAGGAGGTATAACGTAGGTGCGGCTTTCGTGGCTGTTTGGGAACAAGTGCAGAGTTGCTCGCTCTTTCTCAATGTTGACAATGACGTTTAAACTTAAAATAGCGTTACTCCGCCTATATATATAACCCAAAAACATAACCATCGATTTTGCGAAAACCCAACATCCTTAACCTCAAGTGGGAACCCTGTTTATTGATAGAGACCCAAAGGGTATTTACTCTTTATTTTAGGGTTATAATAATCTTTTTTATTATAATTTTTTTCAACCCAAAACGACGTCGTTTTGGGATCTAATATATATCTCTAACTTATCTACATTTACTTAGAAATGTTAAAAATTTTATTTATTAACTGAAAATAAAAATGAAAAAGTGAAGGGGAAAAAAATTAAAATATTATTATTTTAATAAATAATTACGAATAGGTTGTAGTTTGGATACTATTTTCGATTTGGATACTATTTTCGAATTTATTGCAGTCATTCAAGCCCAAATTAGGCGTGACTATTCACGCCTAAGTTAGGCGTGACTCCCAAGGCATTCACGCCTAAATTAGGCGTGACTCGTCTGGTGTTGACATGTGGCACAAAAAATTAATAGGGTGAGGGTTAAACTTTATAAGGCCATAACTTTTGACTCGCGTATCCGAATGAGGTAATTCTTTTTTTGATTTCACTTAACTTTCCGAGATCTACGTAATGACATCTTATTTGATATATTTTATCTTTCAAAAAGAAATTTAAATTTGCAATAATGATACTATAAAGATGGCACCATAGTGGATTAACTCATCTATAAATAAGATGACACCAAATTTCCTATTAAATACAAAATGCAATCAGCTTCTTTTAAATACAAAGCTCAATCAACTCCTAAAACATTAAATTCAAAATTCAAATAACCTCTAGCAAATTTATTTGAATTTGCGACAATTTGTAACAACTCATAAAATTATAACACAATCAACTGCTATTAAATATAAAACGCAATCAACTCTTATTAAATACAAAACGCAATCAACTTTAAAGTTATTTGAATTTTGAATTTAATGTTATAGTACCATTATCAGGCTTGAATGAGTGCAATATATTCGAAATTAGGTTTAAAATGACAACTTATTCGTAATTATTTATTAAAAAAAAATATTTTAATTATTAAAATTTATACAAATTTATATAATATTTTATCATGTGTTTAGAATATTTATTTAATTATTTTTTTATTAATACAGATTTTTCAAATTAATTTTTGAGTTTAAATCACAAATAAAATCTTTATTTTATTTTTCTTATTATTAATAATTTTTTAAATTTTTATTGGTAATACACTATATAATACCCACACCGTTAAATGTGAAATTTTATTTTAAAGAAATTAATTCAGAAAACAGTTTTATTTTTAATGATATTAATTAAAAAACGTTACGTGTCAGATTTATTCTCAATGTTGACAATGACGTTTCAACTTAAAATAGTGTTACTCCGCCTATATATATAACCCAAAAACATAATCGACTATCTTGCGAAAACCCAACATCCTTAACCTCAACATCGATTTGATTTTCCTCACTCTCTTTCTGGATTCTTCGCGCTGCTGAACTGAGGTTCTTTCTTTTTCTCTCTCTCATCCTTCATTTCATTTTCTTTTTTGTAATTAATCCCTCTTTGTTCCAAAGAAGATCAATAGCATTACCGGTTTGTTTTGCATTGAGTTTCGAATTTTGAAATTCAGCATCTCAGTTGGATGACAATATATTGTTGTTGATTCAGCCAAGTCACTAAAGAATTCTCTTTTGATATATGATTGATTTGAGTTTCTATTTTCTTTCTTTCTTTTATTTGTTTTAAACATTTGTGTTCTTTCTTTCTTTTGGATTGATGGTGCATTTAGGCCACTGTTTAGGGCTCAGTGGATTTTGAAACTTTGTTTGGCCATTGTGGGCTTATCTTTTGTTTCCACCGACTATTCTTGCAGGATTTTTAAGGGAAGGGACAGAAAGAAGATACCACTGAGTGTTTCCTTGAGTGATCTTCAATTATTACATCTGAAGGAGGTGCATAGCCATCTAAAGATTCTTGATTGATGGATGTGATAAATGATTTGCGTATGGAGCCTCCTGCAATAACCAGTTTGGGATGTTCTTTAACAATTGCAGAGGAAGTAAATTCATCGCCGAAGCAGAAAAGGGCTAGAAAGGATCCATCACATGAGTATAAAGCTGTTGAGCATAACAATAAAGGTCCTGATTTTTCACTGAATAATTCTTCACAGAAGACTGATGATACTATAAAGGATCCATCACATGAGTACCCAGCTTTTCCTAATTTGTTAAGTTCTCAGAGAAGTGAAGAATTTAATTCGGAAAAGAAATATATAAAAAGGAAAAGATTTATGGCAGAGGGCATTTCTGATCAAAGTGGAACTGCAGCTAAGGAAATGAAGTTGATGACAGAGGGCATTTCTGATCAAAGATTTATGGCTACATCTTCCGTAGTAGACACTCCTTTGGTGAGACATGAAGAAACAAATGATAAACTGCTAGATCATACTGAGAATACAAGAAATGATCCGTGTTATGCAGATGTTCATTCAAAGATTTCACAATTCTCACCGGACAAAACTAACACTTACAACACAAGGAAAAAGCTTCTCATCCTTGATGTGAATGGACTGCTTGCTGATTTTGTCAGCTACGTTCCTCAAGGATACCGGGAACCAGATTTTTCTGTTACATGGAGAAACGGTAACATGATCAAATATCACGTTTCCTCATTCCGTACATGTCATATCTTGACATATATGTTTTGCGTTTTGCAGTTTACAAGAGGCCCTTCTGTGATGATTTTCTGAAGTTTTGCTTTGACAGATTTCATGTGGGTGTTTGGTCATCTAGAGCCAAGTATTTGCCAATCTATGACTGATCTTATCTCATTGCTTATGTTTATTAGTTTGACTTAGGTTTAAGATGCAATAATGGTCCAATTTATATTTCAGCAATAGAAAAATGGGCTTTATACATTTATTCTTACTGGACCTTGATGCTTGTATATTATTATTGCAGGAGTAATGTTGATAAAGTGGTCGAATTTCTTATGGGCAAATCTGCATCCAAACTGCTTTTTTCTTGGGTAATCTATTCTAAATCTTCTTGAGCTTTTAGCATAATTTTTAGGGCTTGTGGTTTGGTAAATAAATATGCAATGAATAATTTCTTTTTCTCAAGGTAGTCTTAGGATCTATCTTCTATCTAATTGTGCTGTATTAACATTTTTACTCTAAATGGCTTGTGTTGGCTAGATGTTAAGTGGTTATTAAAATTAATATATGTGTCCATTCCTTGCATTTTGAGTGATGGGAAGTCTTGGATATCAACAAAATATTGCAATATTGTGTCACTTATTTAATTTCCCTCAAGAGTTAGTATTTCATGTGTCTGCTCACTTACATACCTTCTCTTGTGGAGGATTTTCCATATCATTAATTATAGGTAAGGCTGGCTACCTACCATAGACCCTTCTCTGGACCCTGTGCATAACAGGAGCTTTATAGCTCAAGGCTTCCCTTTTTTATTACCCAACAGAAGCTACCTTGTAGTTCGATTTTTTGTTCATTTGAATTGTATACTTGAATTTCACTTTATGCAAAATGGAATTGGATTGATATTATACATTTTAATTGCTTTCTAGGGAAATGGTTTGTTTTTCATGCCATAATAAAAGATGGAGATGTAAATAATTGTTGTTATCAATTCACTCCTCTTTGGAATTTCTCTAGACGCCATTGAATCTTTCTATATTGTTTTATGTAGAATCAGTCCCACTGTACTATGACAGATTTTAGTACTGTTGAGAATAGAGACAAGCCCCTTGCGTTGAAGGAACTTAGAAAGTTGTGGGAAAAGGTGGAACCTGGTCTTCCATGGGAGAAGGGAGAGTTTAATGAGTCAAACACATTATTATTGGATGACTCCCCTTACAAGGCACTAGTGAATCCTGTAAGCTCTATTGTTTGGTTTTCCTTTCATGCAACAAGCTTAACTTTCTCTTGTTATATCGTTTTCACCTATTTTGTCAATTCACATTTGCAAATTATTTTCAGATGTACACAGCAATATTTCCTTATTCTTACCACTATTACGATAGTACAGACTCATCATTAGGTGAGATCTCCTCACATGCTATATTTCTTTTCAGATTGTTAGCTTTATTTCCATTGATTGATATATTCAAAGTCGTTTTTTATATATTAAATGCTCTTAAGCATATTGACGTGCCTCTAAGATTGTGTGTCTTAATAATTCATGTTAACCCATATAATCTTTCACAGAATCCTGCATTTTAACCTAGCTCATTCTTGTTTACTGTTCACAGGACCTGGAGGTGATCTTCGGGTTTATTTAGAAGGGCTGGCTATGGCTGAGAATGTCCAAGAGTATGTGTCATCGAATCCATTTGGCCAACGCCCAATAAGAGAAACAAATCCATCTTGGCGTTATTATCGTAAAGTTATAGAAGCAGTTAAATGCAAACAAAGTGGTAGGGAGCGAACTGCTTACCGAAGAATGCAGGATGAAGGCTCCTCAGGTAGGGAGCGAATTGCTTACCGAAGAATGCAGGATAAAGGCTCTCCAGGTAGGGAGCGAACTGCTTATCGAAGAATGCAGGATGAAGGCTCTCCAGGTAGGGAGCGAACTGCTTATCGAAGAATGCAGGATGAAGGCTCTCGAGACCATTTTCATTGATATTGATGCAAGTGGTGCCTTTTTTTATCACTATGGCATGTTTGGTGCATAGTATAGGAAAAGGTCTGATTGTATAAGACCTGATTAAATTTTAATACTATCCAGCATTTGGTATAGTATTTTATAATATAATATCCTTCAATATTTTTAAAATTAATATATTAAAAAAATTTATTTTAATATATAAATATTGAAATGATATATTAGTTCTTGGAAATTGTACTTGTAAGCAATATTAAAACATCAATTCCTTATCATGCTTAATCCACCACTCCTAGATTTGATTAAGTTATACATCATTTTGATGTATAAAGGGATCCTGCTGTATAAGCTTATACTATACGATGGTCACACCAAACAACTGAAAATGTCATAACATATAGTATAAGCTTATACTATCATGCCTTATACATCACACCAAACAGACCCTATAATCATTGAAATGCTGTTGAGTTTGGTTGGTAAGGTGAAATAGATTAGTTATATGCATACCTGCTATCTAAGCCAAGGTGAAATAGATTAGTTATATGCATACCTGCTATCTAAGCCAGACAAGGGTACTCGGACTGTATTGTGTTTATCTTTATTTACCCTTCTCCATAGGTTTATTAGCTCAATTAATGAAAATTTTGAAAATTAATGTCAAAAATATCATGTCAATCATTAATTGAAATACTGTTATATGTTTCAAAATATCATGTCAATTATTAATTGAAAATTAATATCAAAATATCATGTCAATTATTAATGTCAAAATATCATGTCTGAAATCCTGGTATCAGTTGTGTTGGTGCAATTTGCATATTGGTCTGTCTAGATCAAAGAAATGTCTAGCCTATAGCTAGTAAGTCTAGGGTTGGCAAAATGGGCCAACTTGACTCGACCCGACCCAATCTGTGTTCAATCCGAAAAAACAAGTCGGGTTAGGGGCCATAAAACCCAACCCCACCGGACTCGAGTCGGGTTAGGGTTGACTCACGGGTTGGCTTACGGTTGGCTCAAAAAATAGGAAAAATAAAATAAAATTTCATTGATGCGGTTAACTTCTAAATTTCTTCCCTAAATTATTAATTCATTCAGTAGAAAGACATTATATAGATAAATCATATTTAATATCTTTCTGTACATCCCAAGGCAAGGAAGCACTGACACTCCAAAAAATAGAGAGAGTCGTGTCCGACAGGGCGACACGCTCCGACACGGTGTCGGACACGCGGTCAACTTTTTTCGACACGTTCATCATTCCCACACGCGAATTTGACCGAGTCCGACATGTTCTGACACGGTCAAATGGCATTTTCGTAAATTTTTTAAATTTTAAAAAAAAATTAAATAATTTTTTTTTTTAAAATTAAAATATATTAGTAAAGCTTCTACATGATCATATCAATTTTTTTTCCTTTAAGTAAATAATAGATCATCTCAGCACCATCGTTGTCATTCCTGTTACGCTCTTACCGTGTCTCCTCCTCCCTAATATTTCTCTAATCTGATCTCTCTCTTTCATCCCAGTTCTTATTTTTTTAATTAAAGCTTCCACCTTTTATAATGTTTGATTGTGTTCTTGATGTTCTTATTTTACAGTGTATTCTTTTAGTTTATGTTTTTGCCTTTTGTGAAGAACGTTGCTACAATTTTTGGTTTTGGGTGTCGGTGAATTTTTTTGCTGATGTTGCCATTGGTTACATCAGATCTTTATTTTTATTTTTATTTTTTTTCTCCCTTTATGTAACACCTTGGATTCCATCTTTGAATCAATCTTTTTTATGTGGTTTTGGATTGGAAAGGAAAGTTGAAAGATAATATTTTGATGGGTGTTATTAATTTTTTTATTTTTGTTAAATTATTGAATATTAAATGAAATATACATTATATAATTTAAAAATATTATTTAATATTAAAACGTGACCCAACGTGTCGAAATTCATAATTTTTTAAGATTGACGTGTCGGAGTGTCGTGTCGTATCGTATCACGTGTCGCGTGTCGTGTCGGTGCTACATAGTCCAAGGAAGCACAGATACTTCAAAAAAACAGGGAGAGTCATGTTCGGCACACTCTGACACGGCGACACGCTCCAACACGCTCCGACACGGTGTCGGACACGGAGTCAACATTTTTCGACACGTTGATCATTCCGACACGCGAATTTGACCGAGTCCGACATATTCCGACACGGTCAAATGACATTTTCGTAAAAATTTTGTAATTTTTTTTAAATATTAAAAGATATTAGTAAAGCTTCTACATGATCATATCAATTTTCTCCTTTTTTTTCCTTTAAGTAAATAATAGATCATCTCAGCACCATCGTTGTCATTCCTGTTACGCTCTTACCATGTCTCATCCTCCCCAATCTTTCTCTAATCTGATCTGATCTCTCTCTCTTTCATCTCAGTTCTTGTTTTTTTTATTAAAGCTTCCACCATTTATAATGTTTGATTGTGTTCTTATTTTACATTGTATTCTTTTAATTTATGTTTTTGCCTTTTGTGAAGAACGCTGCTACAATTCTTGATATTGGGTGTCGGTGAATTTTTTTGCTGTTATTGCCATTGGTTACATCAGATTTTTATTTTCCTTTTTCTTTTTTTTCTCCCTTTATGTAACACCTAGGATTCCGACTTTGAATCAATTTTTCTTATGTGGTTTTGGATTAGAAAGGAAAGTTGAAAGATAATATTTTGATGGGAATTATTAGTTTTTTTTGTTAAATTGTTGAATATTAAATTAAATGTACACTATATAATTTAAAAATATTATTTAATATTAAAACATGTCCCAACGTGTCGAAATCCATAATTTTTTAAGATTGACGTGTCAGAGTGTCGTGCCGTATCGTATCACGTGTCGCATGTCGTGTCGGTGCTACATAGGTACATCCTCATAATTAATTAGGATAGGGTCTTTGAAATTTTAGTATTTAGGTTAGGGTTCCGGTGTTCCACATAATTCCACAGTCCCATTTTACTTTCTTTGTCTAATTAATTAGTATTCTTATATATATATATATATATATATATATATTAAAAAACCCGCGAGATAACCCGTTTAACCCGCGGGTTGGCTAGATTTTTTTTAGCGTGGATCGAGTCGAGCTGACTTGGGTTGTGAGCTCATCTTGGCCAACGCTACCCGGCTCATTTTAGTTGCTAACCATAAGTAAATCAATATAGGATAAGGTACTTGATATGCCCCTGGCAAGTAGGATTTTTTTGTGTTAAAATTGATAAGAACTGAGTCATAAGAGAGCAATTTAAATACATATTTGCTAATTATATTGATTCTTTCTATGTCAAAAATATTCACCTTTTAGTTGTATTTTTACAAGGAAAAGAAGTGAAAATTATAAAAAGCATGTTAATGCAATTCTACACTGGTGCAACACACTACAAATTCCAGAAGCATGGCGCGGACCGGCACGACACTGGCGCACACCTGCGCCAGTTTCCGAACTGCATAGCGGTACTTTGGAAGTGGCGCCAACTGGCACCACTATGGCGCCAACCGACACCGAATTTTGGAAAAGCAAAAAAAAGGCAGTAAAGTGGCGCTACTTGGCGCCATTTCCATGTCAAGTAGCGCCACTTTTTCATCAAAGTATGGCGCAAGGTGGTGCCCCAAAATTGCACATCATGGCGCCATCCAACGCCAGTTCACGATTTTCGGCAGAAGCGTGGCGCTGACTTGCGCCAATCCGGCGCCAACCGGCGCCGGTTTGCGGGAAGGATCTCCGTGTTTCTGAGGGGCATTTTTGGAAAGAAAAGAAAAGGCTATAAAAAGACCTTTTGCAGATTAGGTCAGCCACATTTTTCTGAAACACACATTCTGACACAATTCGGCTGAGACACAATTCGGATGAGACACAATTGAGAGGCAGATCTGGATCTGGAAAGACTGGAGGAGAAGGGCTCGGTGGCGTTCTTCGTTCTTCATCTCCTAGTATTTCTTTATCTTTTGTTTTAAGTTTATGTTGAATTTTAGATCAGCGATCATGATGTTGATTGGCTAGATCTTTTTATTGTAGTCACGTACGATCCATATGTGAACCCTTGACACGAAGGATTGATTTGTGGTTTTTAATTTATATAATTATCTTTATCTTCACTCTGTGCGAATTTTATATTCCCTTTTTTAGAGTTGATCAATCTGATAGTTGGGGATATTCTGAGGATCAAAACCCTAGATAAGAATATTGGGGTTTTGATCTCGAAAGGGGGTAAGATAACAATCTGTACGCGTGCTAGGAATAGACGTGTATGATTGCAGATGCTTAAATTATCGCGCCCATTGCTTGATCCCATCAGAAACATTGCAAGAAATTGGGGTTTCTCATGAGATTAAAGGGTTAACCCTGCAAGGAATTGAGGGTTAACTATTAACTCTTTTTAGAGGATAATTCATCTGAGTAATTATATAAATAATTATTGTAAATCAATCAGGAGTAAAAAGCGGGGATCATCTGGTGAATTACAATGCTTTTCTCATAATCTTTACAAAACAATTTTCAATTTTATTGTTTTATTCTTCAATCTAAAAATACAAAAATAAGTCTTTTATTTTCAAAATTCAATTTCCATCAAATTGACAATATTTGTCAAAAACCCTTTTTGAAATCGTCCATTCTTAAAGGAAAAGTTTAATTGATATTAGATCCTAATTCCTGTGGAGAAAAACTTTTCTTATCACTTTATTACTTGTGCGATCGGTATACTTGCCGAGAAGCATCAAGTTTTTGGCGCCGTTGCCGGGGATTGGTTTATCTTATATCATATATTCTTGATCTTTAGGATTGGATTTGTGAATATTTGTGAATATTTTTATTTTCTTTATTTATTTTAATTTTTATTTTTATTTGAACAGTGCTACTGATCTCTTTTCTGAGTTGTATACGAGGTACAATCCCAGAATTTTCATTGAATTTGGAAATCACTAGAGCAGAAAAGAGGAATAGAAAACTTGCTCGGAAGAAGCTTGCATTCAACGAGTTGGGAATTCTGTTCGAAGAAGCACAAATAATGGCTGGGAACAATGATGAAGTGGACAATCCACTCATAGATACGATTCTCACACCAACATTCAATAGACCAAATTCAAGCATTGTTCACCCGGAAGTGGGGAACAACCATTGGGAGCTCAAGTCTGCCAATATTCAGTTGGTAGAGCGTGCTCAGTTTGGTGGAGAGGCTGATGAGGACCCTCACAGGTTCATTGACAGATTTCTGATGATCTGTGACTTCACTAAACACCCCCAGGTGTCCAATGATGCAGTCAGGCTTAGACTGTTTCCCTTTGCTCTAAAGGGGAAGACTTTGAATTGGTTGGAAAGGCAACCAGCAAGAAGTATTCCATCATGGGAGAGTCTCTCAAATAAATTCTTTGCTGAGTTCTTTTCCATGGAGAGGTTTAACCAGATGGTGAATGATATCACCAATTTCACCCAGGCTAAGGGTGAGACTATGTGTGTAGCCTGGAACCGCTTCAAGGATCTAATGAGGAGATGTCTTCATTACCCCATGACCAATGGTGATCAGGTCCGAATTTTCTTCAGTGGGTGTAAACCTGAAGTTCGGATGGTGCTGAATGGTGCAGCAGGTGGTAGCATCAAATCCTTGAGAGCAAATGAGACTCTTGAGTTAATAGAAAGAATGGCTGCCAATAAAAATGAAGGTTTGACAGCCAAGCCTAAGAGAGGGATTCTACACTGGATAACAATGATGCGGTTCTGGCTGAAAATAAGTTGCTAGCACAACAGCTAGCAAATTTGACCTCAAGGCTGGATAAGATGCAACTTTCCATTATGCAAGTTGCATCTGTGGTTTGTGAATACTGCAAGGGTGAGCATGAATCCAATGAATGCTCATCTTTGTTATCTTTTGATTCTCCTCAACAAGTGCAAGTGAATGGAGTATGGTACGAGCAAAGATCTCCACCAAGAAACATTCCTAGGAATCAGAATTTCCCTTATGGAAATAACAATTTTCAGAGGAGAGCTCAAGGCACAGGACTGGATTACAATTCCAACAACTACTTGCAGCCTCCACCAGTCCAAGTTAAGGAACCTTCTGATTTGGAGAGGTTAGTTGGACAAATGGCTCAACATTCCAATTCCTTCATGGAAGAGACTAGGGCCACTACAAAGAACATGAGTGCTTCTATCAGGAATTTGGAGAATCAAGTTGGCCAGTTGGCTAAGCAAGTTACTGATAAAAATCCAGGCACTTCCTCTAGTAACACATTTAAAAATTCCAAAGAGGATTGTATGTTTATCACAACTAGAAGTGGTAAGGTGGTAGGAGCTCCAGAAAAGCTTAAGGCGGTGGAGGAGCAAGAAAAAGAAGTGGAGATTCCTTCTAATGTCCAGACACCTCTTCAGAAATGAGAAGACAAAAAGCCTCCTATTGTTGCTGAAAAAAGAAGTTTGAGTTGAATCCTGAATATGTGCGAGCCATGGCACCTTATCCTGACAGATTCAAGAAGGATGCTCAAAAGCAACAATATGGCAGATTTCTTGATATTTTCAAGAAATTACATATAAATATTCCTTTTGCTGAAGCCTTGGCTGGCATGTCCAATTATGCCAAGTTTATGAAGGACCTTTTGTCAAGGAAGCACAAGTTGCAGGAATGCCAAACGGTGACACTCACTGAAGAGTGTAGTGCTATAATTACGAAGAAGTTTCCTCCTAAGCGTCATGATCCAGGGAGCTTCAATATTCCTATTGAAATTGGGAACACCAAATTTGGTAGGGCCTTGAGTGACCTTGGGGCAAGTATAAATCTAATGCCCTTGTCTGTTTGTAAATCTCTGCGGATTACTGATTTGAAACCCACTTTAGCATCTCTTCAACTTGCTGATAAGTCTGTGAGAAAGCCTAGTGGAATAATATAAGATGTTCTTGTGAATGTAGACAAGTTCATCTTCCCTGCTGATTTTGTGGTGTTGGACATGGAAGGAGGAGCTGAAATGCCACTTTTGCTGGGTAGACCTTTCTTAGCTACATCTCGTGCACTGATTGATGTGGAAAGCGGGAAACTAGAGCTAAGAATGAATGATGAGACTATTACTATTCATGTCTTTGATTCTTTAAAACAGTCTTCTCACAAAGACGATTGTTTTAGTCTTGAAGTATTTAAGGAAGAAAAAGATGTAGCAGTTGAGCTTCCTCTTTATCTCAAAAATGAGGACAAAGAAGATGGAACCCCAACAGTGGAAGTGAAAGATCTTCCTAAAAATTTAATTGATGATGTCAAAGAGGTGAGAACGCTTCAAGAGAGGCGTACTCCTACAAAGAAGAAGGTAAGAAGAAAGGAAGTGGTGAACTTCTTTGATACAAGTTGGAAAAGACACCGAGAGCTGAAGTTTGACAAGAGACACCGAGATTCTATCTCTCGGAAAAATCAAAGCTTCAAAGAGTTCTTAACATGGATCCATGGTTTGGATCAAATCTGGGAATGGTGGTCCCATACACCAAGGCACCCAGTACCACCAGATCCTTCATTTGCTGAGTCATCCCACACTGCTGAAGGGGATGACATGGAGGGCTGATCTTATCTCCTTGCTGATGGAGATCTTGTATATTAGTTTATTTTTCTGTTTCATATTTTTAGTTATTTTGTGTTGGTATATTTTTCTCTGATGTTTTAATGTGTGCATTATAGTTTCTTCTATATGCCACTGTTTGTTCTATTGTGCAGGTTTTTCTTCCTTCTTGTGGTTTAATTATTGCTGAGGACAACAATGCTCTAAATCTGGCAATGGTAGGCTTGCACCTTAGAACTGCAATTCTTCTATCAGGGAAGATATTCTAACTCTTTTAATTTTCTTAGTTATTTTGTGTGCTTTTTATAAAAAAAAAGTGTTATCCCAGGTTTAAATGTGTTCATCTTGTTAATGTACATGATTGAATTCTTGGAATATATTGTATGACTTTCTGGCATAACATTGCATAGGCATAATTGGATTGCATGATTGCTCGTTTGTCTGAGTTAATATTGTGAATTCTGATAATGTCTGAAGTCAATTTTCTTTAGTCTGCATTGATACCATGGCTGTGAGGTTTTGAGCCTAAACACTAAAATTTTTGTTGAGAGACCTTACTGTTGTAATACTCTAGAACTTGATTTGTTTCTCTGTGATGCATGCATTGATTGATATGATAAAGGCATTTTGTTCTTATTAGCTATTGGCCAAAATAACCCACCTGTATGAAATTTTCCTTTGCTAGCCCTTTTGAGCCTGAACTGATTTGTTGTAAAATGACCTGTGGCCTGATTAATGGCTTAGCCAATATCCATATGACTTACCTTGGTTGAGATTGAAACACTAAAAGTGTTGGAAATAAAGTAAAGAAAGTCAGGTAAGCTCCACATAGGTCAAGGAATTAAGGGATGAAAAAAAAAATTCATATATACCCTTATAAAAAAAAAAAAGAGAGAAAGGGTAAAGTGAAAAGCAAAAAAAAGGAAAAAAATAAAAGGTGGCTGGAAGGAATTAATTCCCGAAATTCTGTGGGAATGTTAGTGGAGTAAAACAATTGAGTTGAATTTGTTAAAAATGAAATAATATCAGTTTTCAATCTCTTGGTTGTTTGAGCTACTATCCAAATTTTCCTACCTATTACCCCGACCAAGTTACAACCTGTGAAGTCCTTTTGATCAATTGATGCATGTGTTTGATTCTTCAATTTTAAGAATTTTTGAGAATATGATCAAGCATATGGTAGTGTTTTAGCTTTGAGTAATTGAGTTCTCATGATACCCTTAAACACTGAGTGTTGAGTGAACATTATTTATCTGTGTGAGGGGTAATCAATGTAGACTTGTATATTTAAGAAGCTGATGGCATTATTGGAAGTTCATGATATTAAGTCAGGCATGCATGGCATATTGTATCTGAGAGTGTCTATGATTGTTATGTTGGATTAAGTGAATATTTCCTGGATTAAGTCTTTTACATTGCTGGGGACAACAACGTTTAAATCTGGGAATGGTTTGATGTGCCCCTGACAAGTAGGATTTTTCTGTGTTAAAATTGATAAGAATTGAGTCATAAGAGAGCAATTTAAATACATATTTGCTAATTATATTGATTCTTTCTATGTCTATAATATTCACCTTTTAGTTGTATTTTTACAGGGAAAAAAAGTGAAAATTATAAAAAGCCTGTTAATGC